>CM049862.1:2541948-2576948 GCA_027422415.1 Schizothorax lantsangensis
TATGCAATAGGTGAAAGAGTATTTGTCAGTCTTATGTATCACATTTAATGAGTTTTTACATGATATTTATATCCTCTGAGCAAAGATTACATAACTGTTGAATGTTTGGCAAACCTGAAGGGCAGGCATGGGTGTATGATTATGCATAAATATTCATATATAGCCATCCACACAAAAAATTTATGCTCGTGCATTCACACTCTCAATATTAGAGTGAAACTAAAGACTCCAGAAAAATGCAAAATGACATGCACTTGTCTGGAGTTGAAAACATATTCTGTTGTTATTGAAAAATACATACTGTTCTATTTGTTAAATGACCTTAAAATAAAAACACACACACACACACACATATATATATATATATATATATATATATATATATACACTGACCAAAATTATAAACACAACACTTGTTTTTGCCCCCATTTTTCATGAGCTGAACTCAAAGATCTAAGACTTTTTCTATGTACACAAAAGGCCCATTTCTCTCAAATATTGTTCACAAATCTGTCTAAATCTGTGTTAGTGAGCACTTCTCCTTTGCCGAGATAATCCATCCACCTCACAGGTGTGGCATATCAAGATCCTGATTAGACAGCATGATTATTGCACAGGTGTGCCTTAGGCTGGCCACAATAAAATGTGCAGTTTTACTGTATTGGGGGGGTCCGGGGGGTCAGAAAACCAGTCAGTATCTGGTCTGACCACCATTTGCCTCACGCAGTGCAACACATCTCCTTCGCATATAGTTGATCAGGTTGTTGATTGTGGCCTGTGGAATGTTGGTCTACTCCTCTTCAATGGCTGTGCAAAGTTGCTGGATATTGGCAGGAACTGGAACATGCTGTCGTATACGCCGATCCAGAGCATCCCAAACATGCTCAATGGGTGACATGTCCAGTGAGTATGCTGGCCATGCAAGAACTGGGATGTTTTCAGCTTCCAGGAATTGTGTACAGATCCTTGCAACATGGGGCCATGCATTATCATGCTGCAACATGAGGTCATGGTCGTGGATGAATGGCACAACAATGGGCCTCAGGATCTCGTCAAAGTATCTCTGTGCATTCAAAACGCCATCAATAAAATGCACCTGTGTTCGTTGTCCATAACATACGCCTGCCCATACCATAACCCCACCGCCACCATTTACATTTACATTTACATTTATGCATTTAGCAGACGCTTTTATCCAAAGCATTCAGGCTATACATGTTTTTATCACTATGTGTGTTCCCTGGGAATCGAACCCACAACCTTCTGCGCTGCTAACGCAATGCTGTACCACTGAGCCACAGGAACATTTGGGCCATGGGCCACTCGATCCACAAAGTTGACTTCAGCAAACCACTCACCCACACGACGCCATACACACTGTCTGCCATCTGCCCTGTACAGTGAAAACCAGGATTCATCCGTGAAGAGAACACCTCTCCAAAGTGCCAGACGCCATCGAATGTGAGCATTTGCCCACTAAAGTCGGTTACGATGACGAACTACAGTCAGGTCGAGACCCCGATGAGGACGACGAGCATGCAGATGAGCTTCCCTGAGACGGTTTCTGACAGTTTGTGCAGAAATTCTTTGGTTATGCAAACCGATTGTTGCAGCAGCTGTCCGGGTGGCTGGTCTCAGACGATCTTGGAGGTGAAGATGCTGGATGTGGAGGTCCTGGGCTGGTGTGGTTACACGTGGTCTGCGGTTGTGAGGCCGGTTGGATGTACTGCCAAATTCCCTGAAATGCCTTTGGAGACGGCTTATGGTAGAGAAATGAATATTCAATTCATGGGCAACAGCTCTGGTGGACATTCCTGCAGTCAGCATGCCAATTGCATGCACCCTCAAAACTTGCGACATCTGTGGCATTGTGCTGTGTGATAAAACTGCACATTTTAGAGTGGCCTTTAATTGTGGCCAGCCTAAGGCACACCTGTGCAATAATCATGCTGTCTAATCAGCATCTTGATATGCCACACCTGTGAGGTGGATGGATTATCTCGGCAAAGGAGAAGTGCTCACTAACACAGATTTAGACAGATTTGTGAACAATATTTGAGAGAAATAGGCCTTTTGTGTACATAGAAAAAGTATTAGATCTTTGAGTTCAGCTCATGAAAAACGGGGGCAAAAAAAAAAGTGTTGCGTTTATAATTCTGGTCAGTGTATATATATACATATATATATACATGTATATACGTATATATATATATATATATATATATACAGTATATGGGCCATTCTACAGAATTGGTGCAAACCGCTGTCCCACAACAAAAAAACACATTTAAAAAGCATTTAAGTATTACAATCTTAGATGTTTATTAAGATCCTTCTATTATCTATTGAAACCCACAATAATATTTAAAACATTATTAAGCTTAATATACAGGTGCATCTAAAAAAATTGGAATATCGTGAAAAAGTTAGGATTTGTTTTGTAACTTATTTCAAAAAGTGAAACTTTCATATATTCTAGATTCATTACATGTAAAGTAAAACATTTCAAAAGTTTTTTTTTTTTTCATTTTGATGATTAGAGCTTACAGCTCATGAAAGTCAAAAATCAGTATCTCAAAATATTAGAATATTTACATTTGAGTTTAATTAAATGACCATCCCTACAGTATAACTTCTGGGTATCTCTTGTTCTTTGAAACCACAATAATGGGGAAGACTGCTGACTTGGCAATGGTCCAGAAGACAATCATTGACACCCTCCACAAAGAGGGTAAGTCACAGAAGGTCATTACTGAAAGGGGTGGCTGTTCACATAGTGCTGTATCAAAGCATATTAAATGCAAAGTTGACTGGAAGGAAGAAATTGAGTAGGAAAAGGTGCAGAAGCAACAGGGATGACCGCAAGCTTGAGAATACTGTCAAGCAAAACCAATTCAAACACTTGGGAGAGCTTCACAAGGAGTGGACTGAAGCTGGAGTCAGTGCATCAAGAGTCACCACGCTCAGACGTCTTCAGGAAAAGGGCTACCAAGCCACTTCTGAACCAGAGACAACGTCAGAAACGTCTTACCTGGGCTAAGGAGAAAAAGAACTGGACTGTTGCTCAGTGGTCCAAAGTCCTCTTTTCAGATGAAAGTAAATTTTGCATTTCATTTGGAAAATCAAGGTCTGGAGTCAGCAGGAAGACTGGAGAGGCACAGAATCCAAGCTGCTTGAAGTCCAGTGTTTTCTCAAGTCAATGAGATGTGGGGTGCCGTGACGTCTGCTGGTGTTGGTCCATTGTGTTTTATCAAGTCCAAATCAATGCAGCCGTCTACCAGAGATTTGGAGCACTTTTATGCTTCCATCTGCTGACAACTTTATTGGAATCTGATTTCCTTTTCCAGCAGATTTTAGCACCTGCCACAGTGCCAAGTGGTTTGTTGACCATGATATTACTGTGCTTGATTGGCCAACCAACATGCCTGACCTGAACCCCAAATGGAATCTATGGGATATTTTCAAGAGAAAGATGAGAAACAGTCGATCCAACAATACAGATGAGCTGAAGATTCAATAGTGCCTCAGCAGAGCCACTATTGAGCCACACTTCCATGCCACACCTCACTGATGCTGGAGTTTGTGCTAAAGGAGCCCCAACCAAGTATTGCATAAATTAACATACTTCAAAGAACTTGAACTTTTCTGTTTTGCAAATCCTTTTTTTGATTGATCTTAGGAAATATTCTAATATTTTGAGATACTGGATTTTTGACTTTCAGGAGCTGTGAGCTCTAATCATCAAAATTAAAACAAAAAACGTTTGAAATGTTTTACTTTACATGTATTGAATCTAGAAAATATGAAAGTTTCACTTTTTGAAACTTTTTCACGATACTGAGATGCACCTGTATATGAAATCATCATTTATTGGATACTTTCAATTGGGAGGTGGCTGTCCTGAACCCTAACCCCTAAATTTCAACTTATGAAAATATTGAAATAAGTTTTGTATTTTTTTTTTCATTGTTGTTTTTAAAAGTATCTTTTTGATTCTTTTAAAAAGTGAAGTAAAAAAAAGTACTTATTTTATATTTTCTTTGTAAATTATGAAACTTTATGTAAAAAATGTGTCCTGCTTTTTTCATGTCACTACCGAAACAGTGTATGTTTTAGTCCATTGGCCGAGACTGATTTTTAACGAAACCCATAAATTTATGATCAGGAAATATTCATGTGTCCCCCTCTCTCATAGTTTAAAAGTCTGAAAAATCTGTTTGTAACTTTAAGGAAAGTCACTACCGAACCTTTTTTTACTGCAATTAAGCACACTTTTTTGGGTGTTTTTCCATAACATTTAGTTTTTATATGTATACAACTGTTCAGAACTGTGCTAGCTAACCATGTGCTGATTAGCATCTTTGAGCTGGGCTCAAAAGTATCTAAGATTGTCACTACCGAAACATTTGGTGGGGTTTCGGATGTTTTTTTTTTTTGTGTGTGTGTTATCCCATAGAATTGTCACAACCTAAACATGTCATCATTGTTTCGGTAGTGACAAAAGGGAACACATAATCATCATATTTGTGGAAATAAACAAAATTTTAGTACAATTATGCACATTTTTAGTATTTTAGTATGTTTTAGTAGTGTTTTAGTATGCGAGTTAAAATTGTGTAATGTGATGCGGTTGCTACCAAAGCATTACTTTCACTACCAAAAATGTGCTGTCACTACCGAAACATGGGATGTTTTGTCAAAAATAAAGTATACTGAATTATCAACTAAGATGTTTTTGGTTCAATGCATATTCAAACTAATGAATCCTTAACTTTGAAATCAGTATGATCAACTTTTTGCCTTTTACCATGAAAAATTGGATTCAAAATACAACAAATCTCATAAATTACACTTGAAATATAGTTAAAAATGTATTTGTTATTGATTTACCTCTGATTTTTTATTTTTTAATAAAATAGCAGAAAAAAATATATTTACAATCTAGATGTAAGCAAAATATTAATAGGTCAATATAACCCTTCTAATTAAATTATTATTACTGTGTTTCGGTAGTAACAAATTTGGGGAAGAGGACAAATATTCCAAAACTTTCTAAAAATACAATATGATAATTAACCGCACAAATACTAGAAATGTATACCTTGGATATTATACAATTTGCAAGCATACAATTTATTTTTGAAAAAAATAAACCTTTTTTACCAACTCTGACTTTGAACCAATTCTGTAGAATGGTACAATTGTTTTATCTCTTGATATATAATATATATATATATATATATATAGTATATCGAGAGATAAAACATAATTGTACCCCCATGATATAGAGTAAATAACATTTAAATAATTCATACATAATACATTTCTTCTAAAATACAGACTGGATTGTAGAAATCCCCAAGCGTAAAATATCAGTCGCGTGTTTTTCTCACATCCTTGAGAAAGGCGCCATGGTTGTCGGTGGTTCCCTGTCGTTGGGCATCACGCATGTGAACCATCCCCCACCGGCGGAGAGTGAAGTGAACACATCGCTGCGTACATCGTGATCTGGCGCGGGGTCACCTTCTATCTCTGCGAACGACAAAACCGCACAGCGATCATACATCATTCTCGGTAGGAAACAATCATTTTCATCTTACGGCTTATGCTGAATATTATTGCATGGTGCATATTTGACCTGGGTATTGCTTTGTGTAAAAGTGTTTCTGTTGAAGCCTCCTGTTCTGTCCTAAGTAGTCGCTTTTGGTGCTTGTTTGCGGTGTATTTCGTGCACATCATGGCATCATGTTAAACACCGACGTGTCCATACGAAGAAAATAAAATAAATATAGCTAGCGAACGATTCAGGTGCGTCGTTATTGCTGTGCTGACCGTACTTCTTGATATTATATTTATAAATATGAAATCCAGGCTATGCATCCAGCGAGTAAATAGACATGTTTTACATAAAAACGTCAATGTCGTTAATAAAATGTCGGGAATTTAACGCAAAGCGATGTCACGTTGAATAGCCAGCAGCGCAAATGAATCATTTTAGCCAAAGAAAAATCTGTGCAAGGCCATGTTGATAATCAGGCTCTCATGACTGTTATTTCTAACCATATGAACATCAAATATGACATGTCAGCTATGCTTTCATTGATATAGATGGTTTTTCTTCAAGAACTGGTTGGCGTTGCTTTTAGGCAGATGGCGAGGAGTGATAAACAAAACAATATCACTGAAGGAATCACATCTGAGCTATAGAAATATCAATCTGCTTGGGGTTATTTCATAAAATGTATGATTAAAATGAAAAAGGCATCGGGCGTGTTTGCAATAAAACCTGTCGGAAAATATAAGGAGTGGGATTGAATGAAGGCATCCCGACTGGTCGTTATGTAACAGCTAGCAACAACAACACTTGACAGCATCGATGAAGAACAGCCGGAGCATCACAGAAACACAGCGCTGCTGAGATATTTACCACACAGAACGAAATATGAATGCATTTGTGTTTACATTTTGTGAAACGGTATAATATGATGATAATTAATGCTTTAGATCAGTATGTCTCCTTCCTTAACCACGTTGTAATACACGGAAAGCCTTGTACGCTGTGCGTGGCGAACGTTTGGTGTGCGTAACGTCCAGAAGCTCCTCAACAGACTCCACATCTACAGAAGACTTTGATGGACTTCAGGATTTGACACGCCCCCGCGCTTCATCCAATGAAAATACAGATCGCGTTTTTGTAGCCAATCAAACTGCTACATTCATTCAGCCCACATCTATCATGCATCTCCTTCATGGTTGCAAATATTATACTCTTATTATACACGTATATCATTTTGCTACACGAGACCTCAAGTTGATTGGTCAATGTTTTTTATTTTTTATTTAAACGAAATCAGTTCATTAGAATATGGAATTATTTAATAATAATAAAAAACAGTAGTCTCCAAATCTTCATTCCTAGTGTATTTTTGCAGATAGAGAGAGCTCTATATATTTTTTAATTAATTAATTAACTTATTTATTTGACTATCTAGCTCAATCATATTTACTGCATTACTTCACATTGTCTGTATTTTGTAGTGTGATGACTTTGTCTGGATAAATATCCCTTTGTTTTGTTGTGTATTGAATTGGCTGGTGTGTTGGAGCTGTCCGTGGTGCTGAAACCAGATGTGCCTTCTTTATCTTTAAAAGTGATGCATGCACATCTAATATATGACATTAAGAGTTTAGAAAATGTCTTTAGCTAGTATTTCCATTCCCATTCATATGTACGTGGATGTTGTTGCTGCCAAAATGACAGCATTGTCATAAGTTGTCAGAAATGTGTGAAGCAAAGGTTTGTTAAATTTTCTCAGACATTGCAAAAGTTCTGTGTGGCAGTTTGAGACATGTCATTATATCATTATCAGGCTTTATTATCCTTTTTCCTGCATTTGCAATTGTATTGAAATGGATATACCACAACACAACAAAGAGGAAATAAGCTTTTCCCATTTAGAATTTAATTATGTTTTGTGTTCTGTTGGAAGATAATTGTTTTATGTCATTAAAAGGATCTGATGTCAACGCAGCCATAATATGGGTAGATGCATTGAGATCTCTCAGCCAACACTGACTGAATGGATCTGAGATTTCATCTTAAACACTAATGAATGATCGTATGTAGAAGCTTCAAGCTAATGAAGTGTGTAAAGCTGTCGGTACATTAATCCAGAGACAATAACAGCATTTTATAGCTCATCTTTCATTTCAAAAGCCTAAGTTAAGAAGAGAAGAGATGGGGGAAATATGTGCAATTGTGAAATGTTTATTCATGATGGTAGGTGTTTTTTTTCCATTGCTTTCATGAGCTCACAGCTTCAGTCCCCCTGGAGTAACCTGGGGTTATGTGTCTCAAACTGCTCATTCCTTGCAGGGATCTTCCGGTTGCAAGACTGAAGCTTTACCCATTACACCTCAACAGAATGAAGTTTACCTTCATAACACATCTGTCTGCTATTGCAGACGATCATTGAGCTAGCAGAACAGACTATAGGTTGCTTCTTTTTAACCTCTTGACCACTCTCTTTTGTTTTTGACATAGTGTTGTCTTCTTAGGGTTCAACATCAACATCACTTCTTGTAATGTGTGTCTTACTGGAGCAATTAATGAAGCAGTTCTCTGTCGGATTCATGCTTAGCACTCAATAGTAAGCAATAGTGCTTTCTTCAGGGAACATGACCAAACTAACTGCAGCGAAGTGCAACATCTAAATCATGAGTCCTCTGTGTGGACAGACACATCCTCTTTATATAAACTGATGGAAATTTGAATCCATGTTCCGTAATGCGATTATAGAACAAGTTAGTGGTTATTTTCTAGATTATTATAAGAGTATATTCCAGATAAGATGCATTGTGCCTTGTGGAGTGGAGAATTGTCCAGTAAAGTTGTGCTGCAGATCTCTGTGGTAGTTTGTGCCCTTCTGAGTGTATTGCATCATTTCTAAGCTAATTATCTCCGAGTGAATCACTCGTCTTGTTCCACTTACATCTTGTGTGTTGCTTTGAATAAACGTTTCTGTAAAATCAACACATTCAAAATGTGTGTAATAGGTGACACTGCTGTAAGTTTACTGTCATTCCAAATATAATTTGAAATGTCTCATCCTTCAATAATAGCCTCTTTGTAAAGCTGCATTACATGCATAGCAACTGAAATGTTTTGCACAAACTGTAAAGATCAGACTGAAATGAGCAGGGATGTTGTTAAAAATAAGTGTCAGACACTTTTTTTTGTTTCTGAATGTTTATTAAACACATTTTCCCTCATAAATGTACAGTTTACATGAGGATCACACATTTTGTGGGACTGAAATAATAAAATCCTTTCTACCGTTATCTGCTTGGTCACTTATGAATCATGTTGATTAAGAGAGAGAGAGAGAATAATAAACCAACCAAAGAATACACTAAATGCCAGGATAGTCTGCTTACTGCAGACTAATGTAAAATATATATTTTTAACACTGTTTTCCATATTGATGTTACATAGTATTTTTGTCGTTTTATAGTATAAATGTCTAAACATTGTTGAATCAAGATACATTTACTTGAGAAGCAAAATGACAAGATATTAAGTATTGTTTTCAGAAAAATGAATTCAAATTGTGTTAGTGTTTTGCTTAAAACAAGAAAAAAAAATCTGCCAATGGGGCAAGAAAATTAATCTTGTTTTCTTTTTGAATTAAGATTATTTTTCTTACCTCATTGTCAGCTTTTTTTATTTCTTTTTTTTTGCAGTGTAGGCATATTTCTATATTCTATATATGATAACATTCTACAGAGTTGATTGACAAAAAGTTGTCACAGATCTCTCTGTGGGTATATAAAAAATCTGATTTGTTCTTGTGTGGAGGTGGCACTGCTTCCACATTCATGTGTCTGGAGTGTTGAGCGCATCCCTTAGGCAGCTGTCAGTTCCTTTTCATCAGTGGCAGGACTGTGGTTCCCAGCATGCACTGCAGCATGAATGACTCATGCAAACTACTGTGCTGTGCTACTGTTTACTGTGCTGTTTGCACTGATGTTGTGTTTGTTGCATCTTTAAGGCACCTGTCATGTGCTGTAGTGTAAACTGCACATCTTTGTGTGATTATTGAATGTCACCATTGAGTTTATCGATTTCTTCACACAAGAGTGAAATTCTGAAGACTGTGTTGGTTGCTCTTTTCCATACGATTACAAAGCTTTACCATAGCCATTATCTTTGTTTGAGAAACAGATTAAATATACAGTTTTCTTCTTGTTCCTGTTGCACATATAGTTTGAAACCAGCCTGAACTATTAAAAACTATCAGATTTGATTGGTTGTGCCTTCAGTCTGAGTTGACCAGTGGCACTGTTACCTGGCCTTGCCACTGCTTTACACTGAGAAGAAACACCTATTGAATTCACAGGGTGAGTCCTAAAGGAGGACTTGTGTCTGGTCTCTTTGCATAGATGTGCTCTTAGGAGTTGTAGTACCACGCAAGGCCTCTGAAATGACTGCTGAATGGCACTTAAAGAAATTAAATATGCTTTATGAAAAATCAGTTACGTTAATTAAATGGATATGGTAGTCATAAAATATTCTTGGCTTTTAGGCTAATGATACACGGGGCAACTTTTTGAGCAATGTTTCCTGGCAACTTCGGGCGATATTGGCCATCAACAGGCAACCAGGTGAGACACAGGGCCCACGACCGATCTAAAGTATCCAGATAGAAATGTGTTACCCATTCTCGGTGGGAAAGTGCCCAAGCAACATTGCTCAAAAAGTTGCCCCATGTATCATCAGTCTTATAGCGTTAGCTTGCTCAGCAAAACGTTAAAAAAAGTCAGCTCTCTGCACTGAAAGCATCAAAGCTAACAGTTCAAGGCAACAGTCATTTATTTATTTTTAATGGGAAATTCTTTGGTATGATAGACTTATATATTATTATATATATAATATATATATGTGTCGAAATTAGAATTAAAAGATGCTTTTAAATTAGTAGACTAGAAACCTCACAACCTGGAATAGATGTGACAGTGGGATTTTTTATTTTATAAAAATATATTTTATTATATTTATATTATATTTATACCATTTTATTTTACTGACAGGAAAAATAAAGTGGCTAGCACCCGTTAACTGAATCCTAATGTATGCTTCAGTTTGTTATAATGGCATTTATTTACTTTTGCTGCTTATTTGCATTGTAGTCAGGTTGTTAGCCAATTTTATGAGAATATTACATTACTATAGCTTATTTTAAAAACATAAGACAAATAAGAATATATATCTCTTTTGTGGCTCTGAAAAAAAAAAAAAAGATATTACTTGCATTTTTGTACCCAGAAGGAGAGTGATCTTTTTATAAATAGATTAGAAAGCAAAATCCATCTGTTATACTTTATGCTTCTTTTCTTTCGTCTTTTTTTGCAGGTGCCCTCTATTAGCTTGTGTTAGCCACACAAAAACAGATAAGCCATTTAGCTATTGAGTTGTTCCATGATGACCTCCCTCCAATACCTGATAATTTTATCAGTAATATTACCAATTAGCTAAAACTTCCAAAACATTATTGCTGTACAAATGCTACTTCAATAAACCCTTAAATTTGCACAAGAGTTACTGAGAGCTAACAAGCCTGAACAAAAGTTTGGTGAGTTGTCGAACACGGTTCACTTGGTGCTGTAATGATTTGTTTTTCTAGAGACAATAAGATCGATGATTTGAATAGGAATAGCTTTAACTGCAGCAACACACATTAATGACTGCTACATGTCTATTTAATGACTGAATTAATTGGTTACAGACTTCACTAGTCAACTAATCTGATTAATCATTAAAGACCTAATCTTTGTTTTTTTTTTTATTAAAAGAGAGTTTAATGTAGAGAAATGACTGATGCAGCATTTAGCTGTGTTTATAAGGTAGGGGGCGCCAGAAGAACCACTGGCTGATTTGCATTACTTGACCTACAGTAAGTATTCGCTGCTGGCCTTCATCAAGGTACACAAGTTCATGTTGGTTAGTTCAGGATACTCTTGTTGTCTTCATGAAGAAAATGACTGAAATTGGCTGCGTGTGAGTGATGTCAAGCCCCTCTGCCGTAAGCAGCTGCTGATTGGGGTTCGTCGATTATGTGCAGTTGGGCTTTTATACAGTTAGCATTGTGCGTCAAGCTCTCAGCATATTGGGAAGGAACAGCAATGTTAAGAACTTATGCATTGCTTATGTGGACTTTGTCTTGACTAAGAATTGCAAAACTGGTAAGGAGAGACTGACATTCTGCTACTTGTACAGCAAAGTCAGACTTGATGATCGAGCTGACAGCTCTATAGTAACAGGTTCAGATGCTACTTTTCTTGTGCTTATATTATCTGTCCAGTGTGCTCCCTTAATCCAGATCACACAGTCTACATAGGGCACCTACCCTCCAAAGGGACACCATCTTATGCTATGCTCTTATGCTTTCCCTCCAGCCTGTTCAGAAAGGGCAAATATATATGTGACCCTGGAGCACAAAACCAGTCTTAAGTCGCTGGGGTATATTTGTAGCAATAGCCAAAAATACATTGTATGGGTCAAAATTATTGATTTTTCTTTTATGCCAAAAATCATTAGGACATTAAGTAAAGATCATGTTCCATGAAGATATTTTGTAAATTTCCTACCATAAATATATCAAAACTTAATTTTTGACTAGTAATAAGCATTGCTAATGACTTAATTTGGAAAACTTTAAAGGTGATTTTCTCAATATTTTGATTTTTTTGCACCCTCAGATTCCAGATTTTCAAACAGTTGTATCTCAGCCAAATATTGTCCGATCCTAAACCATACATCAATGGAAAGCTTATTTATTCAGTTTTCAGATGATGTATAAATCTCAGTTTCAGAAAATTGACCCTTATGACTGGTTTTGTGGTCCAGGGTCATATATAGTGATTGCAATCATATGTCATGCTCAACATTGATCCTTGCCAATTTCAGAGTGTTAAATTCAACTAAGCAGCTGTGTACATCTTATCACCAACTTGAAGCTCACGATTCAATGGTTGGCCATAACAGTAATGAATATGAGGTACTAAACATTACAGGTCATTACACTAAACATTTATGGATTTCTGCTAATCACATGGTGAGGACTGATTGTAGGACTCCAAACAAGTTTGCATAACCTGCCAAACAAGAACAAGAGCATCCTAAGGTCTGGAGATAATGACGATAGGGGATCACTGGAGGGCCAACTGAGCAACACGATGGAGATACAGACTGGAACTAGGCCTATTATCAATTTGTTTTTCAGCAGATCTGACTCCTAGGCTTTGGTTTTCTTGTAGTAGTAGTGAGGCTACTCTTGAGGGTAACTCTACTCGTACTGCATTTTTTAAAACTGTCAATATCTGGGAGAGCTTGGGATACTGGAGGAACAAGCTTGAGAGCTTGACAGAATCAGTCTTGGTGCCAATGAGTGGCATCCAGTTCTGATGGGTCCAACAGTATCTCTTCTACCTCTTCCAGTACTTGAAGAAGGCATGCCGGTCCTTCAATAGTTTGGAGCCGGTGACGAGGAACCTCAGCAGTCATCCTTGGCCTACATACTAAAAGGTCAAGTTGCTCTCTCTTCATGCATCATGAAGACCTTTGAGAGGCTTGTCCAAAAGCATGCCTGAACACTGATCTAGCACATAAAACACAGATAAACCACCAAGAGAGCAGACAAAACCATGCACACACAGTAACAAAGACCTGGAAAAGTCCCTTAAACCCATTGCAATACAGTATGTCTACCATGCACAGGTTATTAGTTTGGATAACTGAACTATATGCTTCACAGAGGCCAGGCAAACAGCACAATACACTGTAGATGTAGATCTTTAATTCCTAATAGTTAGTGCTGGCCACATGGCTATCAATGTAATAACAGTCAGGATAGCAGTATGTAATAAAAAACTGATGCAGATGGGCAATGCAAGTATGCATCATCATAGGAAATATTATCTTTTCTGGAGATGTTTACCTCTTTTAGAAACCGTTGTAAAACAGTTTGTTGATAAATATAGCATTACCATTTTTAGGTTTATTGAAATGACTCATTGAAAAAGGTTTCTTGGGTAATTGAGTGACTTCACAAACCTATTCTTGAGGATCTGTTTAGGTTGTTTGAGTTCTTTTGAGGGATGAAAAGACTTGGATTTTATGCATATTAATATTGTCAATTAGGTCTTCATAATTGTAGTTGAGTGCCTTTGAAAAAATTTGAGAAATATGCAACCTAATGTCCTATTTACCGTATGTTGTTTGAGAAAAATTATTGTCGGTATTGTTCATAAAGATCAGTTGTAATTTGTTGAGGGAGCCACATCAAGAAAGAAGTGGACTTCACAGCCAACATAAAAACCATAGGTCCCAAATTCATCCTGTTTCTAACATAAGAACCTGAACTGATGCTTGGAAAAAATGTTCAACAGAGCAAGCTCATTAAAAAGCAGCAAGATCTGCTGAAAAAATCAGTTCTAAAAGGGAAACTGCTGCTTCAGTACAGATGCTGTGTAAGTGCTCCACAGAGAGCAAACGAAACAAACTGACAAAGACTCAATAGAGTGTGTCTCTCAGCAAAACAGCTAGAGCAGCGACTGCTCAGAGTCTTCTGACGGGGGTATTTGTAATGAAGAGGATGGGTTGCAATTCACAATCCACAGGTGGAGCTGACAGTCAGTCACAAAAACACAACACAAACTGTGTATGCATTGACAAGACAATGAACCATAATGATGAGTTTCCATGCTACACAAGTTCTTAGATTAGTGGTTAGGATGAGAGCAATGAACTTACATTCTGCACAAATGGTAAAGCAGAGATTTCCCAAATTACACATACATTATTGTGCATGAATGTATGTCATTGTTCTTGTTCATAGCCAGTTTTCTTTGGCAGTTATCATTATATGAAACTAAGTATTTCTCTTTGTTGAGTTGCTTGACTTAAAAAGTTGAGTCTTAGAAAAAAAATCAATGAATTCAAAAATATACCACACTTTGGGCCAAACAATAAAATTTTAACTAATCTTTCATGAAAAGCTGTATTTAAGCATTTGGCAGATGCCTTTGTTTAAAGCGACTTGCAGTGCATTGATGTGGTTTTATCAGTATGCCGCTTTAATTTTGTAGCAGAATGTGATGAGGAAATGAAATTAATCCATCTTGCACAACCAATTGTTTTGGGTTCAAATAAAAGATTATGAGATTTCTCTAAATTACAGAGAGACGTGCATTGACAATAGTTGCCGCAGTGAAGTGAATGGACATTTAATATTTAATATTCTGTCATTTAATATGACAGAATTCATGTGATTTAATTATGAAGTTGAAGATCACACCATTTTCAACTATCATAAGCAACCACCACTCAATACTCTTTCTCTTTATTTGTCAAGAAGGCCCGTTCTAGCATGATTTCAGCTTCACCTGTTCTCCAGTGCATGCAGTCTGAAAGCATTGCATATTCATTGGACCATAATATTTTCTCTGCCTCATTCAGTTTGGGTTCTACGTGCAAACTGGTTTTATACTAAACAGTTGTTCCAGATGCTGATATAGAAATATAAGCAAGTGGGAAATGACTGTTTTTTGTTAATGGAGAAATGAACACTTTTGTTTCTCACCTGCATAGACTTTCTCCATTAACATAGCGCTGGAAAGCTGAAGACTGTCGGTTATGTTTCTGAGCTGAGTAGTCTTTTCTGCTAAACCCATCATTGCAGCATAAGTATTCAGTAAAAATGTGTGTTCTTCCACTATTGCTGTAAACACCAGTCTAACTTGGGTTTATACCAGGAACATAACCTTTCAATATTGAGCCCTTGAGCGAGACACATAGCCTCTAGCTTCTTCCAGGGTGACTGTATATCTATAATATTAAATTAACTGTAAATATCATTGGATAAAAAAGGTCTGTTAAATGACAGGCAACCATAAGTCATTACTCAATCAAACCAACCCAAACCGTAAGTCATAATCCAGATCAAATACTCACTTTGTGACATGAATTGTTTTTTGTGACCCAAATCTCTTCCCCAGCATCTTCTCAGTGAGTATGCTTAAATGGACAACAATATTCTGATTTTAACACGATTAAGACAATACTCTGATTAAGAATCTTCCATGTAAACAGAGATTTGATTACCTTAATCCGGCTAAAATCATACTCGAAGTAAACACAAATCGAATTAAGACGTGGATTATTCCTATTTTAGTCGCATTATTGAAGTGCAGTATAGACATGTACACACCTTAATCTCACTATTACTGTCGTATAGGACTTTTCGCCCCATTTTGTAACAGGATACACACGGCAGTGGTCAACCATTTGACGGCAAACAAAAGAGCATGGTTTCAACCATAGATATATATACATATCTACATATGGCTTCAACAACACCGTCGTCTATTTGCACGTATAGCATGACAAATAATTAACTGCACTTGAAGCTTTCGTAAAATTAAAAATGAAACACCCAAAACTGTATATGGCACCATAACCAAGACAAACTATATGTTTATACGTGAAATTCTGGAGGGGACGTCGGATGGCATCGCATGGGGATGTAATGACGTGTGCCAATAATCGATCTATGTACTATAACATGTAAAACGAGAACATGAAAGGATTATTCTAAAGGAAACTCATGTAAACACCTTAATCATAATATTGTCTTATTTAGAATAAGGTAAATAATTAGATCACTAATGTCCATGTAAACGTAGTCAGTGTCTGCCTCAGAATCAATGTCAATTGATTTGAGATAAGCATAAATTTCTAACATCTTTCGATCACAGGGTTGAGTCCTCTTATTAGTTCCAAGTACTGTAAGAACATCTTTTGGTCGAATGTAATTTGTTTTCACATCAGACTTGACTTACCATCATGTGATCCCTTAATGAATTATGAGCTCACTGAAAAATGTTCATCCATGATGGCAGATGAAAAATAGTAAAAAATAAATTACTAAGAGGTGTCACTGCAACAGTTTCATACATAAAAATGGCAACCAGTATGTGCGTATGCTCCATATTCTTGTTTTTGGGTCAAATTGTTAGCTAATGATAGAATCAGAGGTGTTTATATGATACTTGGAGAGAGCTAGTTAGCATTCCCATTTGTCTTACTGGCAGTTTGTCAGCTTGTACAGGGCCGTCCTGGAAGTAGTGTGAATGTTTTGATCTTTGCTAATATAATGGGATCTTTTGCTCAGAAATCATGATAACACTGATTGGAAGATGAAACCTCAATGTACACAGATCCAGAGTATCATAAGCTGTCCGATATCAAAGGCAGCAGACAGGTTGTAAAAGTCTATTTTATGCTTTTAAGATCTTTCAAAAACATTTACAAGATTCGTAACTTACAGTATATGTTACAGTATATGTTTCTTGCTAAATTTTCCGAATGCTTTATTTTGTCAGAATGCAACGTTTTTTTAATGGCCGTCAATGAAGGAAGATGAGAATAGTGTAGTTACCAAATCTACCAGCAGGTGCTAACTGGACCATGCTAACCAGACAAACTTTGAACACTTATTTAAAATAACTTAGGCTCTTATAGTCTCTTGAGTGGCTTTTCCTGTCCACTCTTTCAAAAATGCTGTAGATCAGCATAGTGATGGTATCAAATGGTAATATTATAGACCGTTTGGTCAAACTTTACTTTAAGGTCCATTTCTCGCTATTAACAAACCATTAACTGTGACTTTTGCCTTAATAAACTCCTAATTTGCTGCTTATTATTAGTCAGTAAGGTAGTTGTGAAGTTTAGGTATCGGGTAGGATTAGGGAATATGGTCATGCATTAATATGTGCTTTATAAGTACTAATAAACAGCCAAAATGTTAATGATAGGTATGCTAGTAAGTAAGCATCTAGTTAATAGTGAGAATTGGACCCTATACTAAAGTGTTACCGACCATTTATATACAAATGAGAAAAAATAAAAGAAAAACAAAAACAAACAAACAAACAAAAAACAGGGTATATTACCATAATACCATACATTTCCGACATTTGATAGTCCTACTTATGCTAATGATAACTATAAATAAAGAAGGATCTCATCCAATAAGATTTGCGTGACAGGTTTGTCCATTACGAACAGTAGGTTGACATGTCACATGGGTAGATGATATTTTTATTATATGTGTAGTTACTATCTCTTTAAATGTTTCTGAAGCATGCCCAAACAGAAGTGATGAGTTGGCTGGATTTAATAACAGCACCTGCTTCAGGGAATAGTTTCTCCAGTTGCACACTGAACATCTGTTCAACAAACTAGCTTGTTGTTTTCATGCATTGTTGTGTGGCAGATTATTCCTATAGTAACATGTGCCCAGTGTCTTTCTCTTTTAAATGAAAGCTAATGTGTGTATATTGTCTGAATCTCAATGGCAGACAGGTTAGTAGTGTTTGGGAAGTCTGGGCATCATTTATTTCTTCATTTTACTGCTTTCTTCTGCTTGTGTTAATAAGTAAATCAAGAATGCAGTAAATATGAATGTATTTTGTGTAAAATCATGGGATGATAATTTGACAATAGCAATATTTTCTTACAAAGTATTTATAGCCACAAGGCCAAGGTTATTATCGTAAAAATTGTCCTTTTCGTTTAGTTTACTATAGTAACTAAAACATTTATATATATAACGCCGAGATGTGCATTAATTCTAAAAATGCGCATAAAACGTATGCACACAATTGAGTCGGATACACTTTTTATCCGTTAAGAATAAAATGTGCATACACAACGATGGAAACACATTTATCGAATAAATTCCACCATGCTCATCAAAAAAGTCATGTGACTTTACGCTATGGGACGGGATAACTTGACTAAGCAGTGGACCGATCTCGTTGCACAGCATCTGAAATGTTGTTTTGGTCGTTCTGAAATGTCTGAGCAAAGTCTGTCATCAAAGCATTTCTGTATAATTGTCTTACACGACGACTGCATCCCAAACAGCAGCATCCACCTTTGAAAGCAATGATCACATTTATTGTGTATCGTCTGCTCGCTCTGAGGCACAAGGAATTTATCATATATGAAAATTATTATATTCAGTGGCTTCTCCTACTTTTCTTAGTGATATTTAGTGCCAGTTTATCAGGAAGTGATGATTTTGTTCTCTTTGACTCGTTGGATGGAAACTGCTTTAAAAAGATGGGTGCTTTATTCGCAAAAGTTTAATGTGATGTTCCAGTTTTGCGCATAAGTTAAATTTGTGTCTTTGGTTGGAAACATAGCTACTGTGTTGGTGACTCTACTCTCATTGAGGAGCGATGACACTGTGACAGAACTGCAAGGAGATTCAGTGAAATTACAAATATTTGGTACTGTAGCCTTGAAAGTTGGCTATCTACACCTCTCATCCTTCTCCTGTTTCTCTTTCCATTTCTGGTGTCTTGATTTTGGCATGTCTTCTCTTGCCAATGACCTGATGGGAGCAGCATTATGAGTGTGTGAGTTTGGGATAAACCACTGAACATCTTAAGGGGGGAGTCCAGCCGCCAGATCATCTCCCAATATCATGTCAAACGCAGTCTTCATGCTGGCTTACATGTGTTTATCAAATCATAGATGTTGCTAACAATCATGTGTTTCCAGAGGATCGCAAACAACCCACACACACACACACACACACTCTCTCTGATGATTAATCTCTTAATGGCCGTTCTTCCACATTACATCAGACCCCCTGAACCTCCAGTCACATGACTTGTTTAATCACGGCTCAGCCAATCAGGCTGCTTCTGCTGAAAGCTCTATCTGAGGGAGCACTGTCTCCTGGCAACTCCCAGCATGCTTTTCTTACATGCTGTAAGCTCCTCAGATATTATATGTGGCGTCTCTGCTCTGAGCTGCTTAGATAATGGACTGTAGCCAGACCTCACCTGTGGGATCGGCCTCTCTCCCTCTTACACTCCTCCCTCTCCATATCACTTCACCACACCTGCTCCACCTCACATACAACTACACTTTCATCACTCGCTTTTTTGTTCTCAGCACCTTTACACTATAAGAAAAAAAATAGCAGAAAAATAAAAACCTACTGGTAATTTTCTGCCATTGCCATTTCCTTTAACCCTAAAACACCACAAAATGTGTAATTCAAGCAACAGGGAAAACACCTGTGAAAAAATCATTATGAAAAATTCCTTCTTATTAAAACAGCACATTGGACCCTATTTTTTATTGTCTTTTTTTAGAAAGCTTCACATCATATTATACATTTTCATATCTTCTTGAATGGAGAAAGACATAAACCTTAAGATGATGTTTTAATATTAGATTTTATAAATGCAACTTTTTAAAATAAATAAATAAAATAGGTTTTATCTGCACTGCATTGTGCCATTTAATTAAGTTAATATCTTCAGCACAAACATGCCTTCTTTGTATGTAAATTAGGCTGATTATAGATTGTGCTTTATTTGTCTGCCACAGTTAACATTGCACTATTACCGCCTGTGAAAAGCAAACTGATTTTTATTTAAAAGAGACTTTTTCTTGCAATCATGGCAGCAGTAATTTATCAAATGATGGAGTGGAGCATTATGCGCTTTTTAATGATAGAGAAGAGCGGCGATGTATTCAGTCAAGCATACTTTCAGCATTTCATTATCAGCAAATGCCGTCTCAGCTGTTTCAAATACCTTGTGCATTTCTGAAATGACTGTTTTGAATGCAATGAGTCGGGTAGGTGTTGCAGATCATAATGCAATGCTGCGAGTGATTGTGCACAAAAGTAATCTAATTAACTTCCAAAAATGACCTGTTAACTCCATTTTCAATTGTTTCACATTCTTTGTGCATTTCTGTAAGAAAATGCATTTTGCATGTAACAAACATGAGTTTGCATGTAATGCAATGAGTGTTAGCATACAAAAACATGCATTATGGGTGCATTACAGCTCTAATTGCTCTAATTCAGTGAATTTATACATATAAAACAAAACAAAAAAAACAGTTCAATATCTAATAGTCTCTAATGGATCAGACAGTTCATCTGAGTACATTCATAAGACTTGTCTGCAGCAAACCCTCCAAACCCAGTTGCTGCATGTAGATGTGTGTGATATATTTAGCAGCAGTCTCTGAAATCTGCTTACTATAATAGGTTTACATGTATGTGCATTAGTTTTCATTCACTAGGCATCTGTTAACCCTTCACCAAGTTTTTCTTTTCAAAGAAACCCATCCTAATAAGCTCACTCCAAGAAACAGTGACAATATGTACTAGTTCTTGTAACAAAAGCGGTGCAGTATTAAGCGATTGAGCTGCAGAAATGAATTATGGCTCTCACGTGGTGCAGAGTCCCAATTATTATGTGTCCTGATCCCGTCTCCCCCCTCTGTCCCTAAAGAACGTCCTTTAGCGTTAAATGCTAACTTCTTTAGTGTTCCTTTACCTCAACTGGTAGATCACAATGCTAGAGACAGCAAGGCTGCAGGCCCGTTTAACAGGGAGTTCACATACTGATAAAATTCATAGCTTCAATGCACTACAAATAGCGGCAGATAAAATAATTGTTAGTAGAATTATATATAATTGCTCTATTAAAATGTACATATTAATAAAGTTCTGTGACCTGTATGTGAAATCCATAATAAGGCAATTTTCAACCATCAAAATGATTTAAGTTTGAGGTACCGAATGCAAAAATACTTTTGTGAATTCACATGGAAATAAAATATGTATAGTGACTTAGCCAATTAGTGCTTCTAATCAATCTGCCACATTAATATAAATGATTAACAATTGAATTATGTTTATATATTGACATAATGATTGATATTTTCATTCATTCATTCATTAATACCCATATTATGTAATTAATTTGGGTAACACTTTAGATTAGTGAACACATTCGCTATTAATTATTTGCTTATTAGCATGCGTATTACTATCATATTGTCTGTTTATTAGTACATAATATAAAGCACTTATTAATGCATGATCATATTTTAGATTCCTTAACCCGACTCAATACTTAAACTAATACAACAACTACCTTACTTACTATCAGTAAGCAGCAAATCAAAAGTTTATTGAGGGAAAACTCTTAGTAGTTAGTGAATATGTGTTCCCTAATCTAAAGTGTTACCCTAATTGGATTCAAATTTGTAATTTAATTGACAGTCCTAGTAAATAAAGGAAATATTGGCAGATGACAGCAAACAAAGTCATGTTAAATATCTGAAATCAATGACAATGGATCCTGAATGAGTGAGTGACAATGAATGCTGAAGGGTGACAAGCTGACATTGTATCACATGTGTTCTTGTCAGTGTGACGATGTGGTGTTAATAATGGCATGGAAGTGTCTCCCTGCACCTCCTCAAGACACTCTCTCTCTCTCTCCTCCTGTCTGTGTCAATTCATGTCAAGCAGACCATTGTCCCTTAAGTTCACCTGACTATTCCCTCATTTCATTAGTGGATTGATTTGGGTTGTCACCTCTGTTAGACTCCAAACCTGTGGAGGCCTCTCTTCAGGAAGCTGCTGTTATTTCTCTGGCTGCTTGCAGGTTTAATGAAGCAGTGAGAGACATTAGATGCATTAGACATGCTGTGAATGAAGCATCGTGACGATAGGTAAACCATCTTGTTTGTGCTGCTACCATGTGAAGTTGGGTGCAGATCTTTCAGTCTTTTGAACATTGCTTAGGAGATGCAATGATTTTCACCACATCGTGTATTGAAAGCTATATGATGCATGCAAAACATGTTTTGGATTGAGATTTGTGCTTTGGAATTAATTAAATTAAATTTAAATGTATTATAGTTTAAATTTATGTTAAATGCCATTACCTGTACATTGTGCTTGTTTGAGCCACTAAAGTAGGAAATATGTGCTCACAATTACGTCTGTTGTCTTAGAAATATGGTTAAAGTGTACTTCCAAATGTCCTGACAATCATTTATGGTAAACTAAAATATAGCTACTTTAATGTATTTTCTATTGAAATGTTTGTATTTTTAAGTATTTGTAATTAAATTTTGGTAAAACTTTAGTTTAGGGACCAATTCTCAATTTTAACTTGCTTATTATTAGCATGCATATTACTAGCATATTGGCTGTTTATTAGTACTTATAAAGCACATATTAATGCCTTATTCTGCATGATCATATTTTAGATTCCTTAATTCACCTCATAACTAAACTTAACAACTGCCTTATCAGCTATTAATAAGCAGTAGATTAGGAGTTTATTGAGACAAATAGTTAATAGTTAATAGTGAGAATTGGTCCCCAAACTAAAGTGTGACCAGATATTTGTAATAAGTTACAACTTTGTACATTTAAAATATATTAATCAATGTAATATCAAATAACACTGTAGTTAAAATTATAATGAATTACTTTGCATGTGCTTTAGTATGTTAGTCAACACACCAAAATAAGACAAAAGATTATTCAAACTTAATAATTTAAAATGCATTTTAAAATAAAAACTTTTTATATTTTTACAAAGTGCACTTAAGTGTGTTAGAAAGTGTACACTCTTTAAGTTCACTTAAGTGGCCTTTATTTCATTATCATTATATATTTTTGCAAGTACAGTTAATATGCTTTTAAATTCTGAAGTAAACTACAAGTGCACATTCTTTTTCACAAGGCTAGATACTAATTTCCTAATGCACACATGATGACCAGTTCTGCTTTAAAGCAGCGATGTTATTATTGTCAATTGATAGTTTTCACGTGACGTCACACCCTTATAGGAACGCCCACCTGGAGGGCAAAACGAAGCTTTGCTTCACTCACCGCCAGTTATTTTTACACAGATTGTATCAAGTAATAATGTAGTAAAATTCAGATATTAAAAGGCGAAATTCAGTAAACACCTTATTAATGATGTATATTTTGTACAGGCAAGAAGATGAAGCCAGAATATAAACACAATGTGCAAAGTTTCACATTAAATGGCTTCCCATAGAAAACCATTAGAAGGAAAACACTGAACCGGTAAGCGGATTGCGTTCATATGAATGAATGAATGAATGAAGCATTTATATAGTGCTTTATTGTATGGTTGTACACCCAAAGCGCTTTACAATATGAGGGGATCTCTCTTCAACCACCACCAGTGTGCAGCATCCACTTGGATAATTGCGTTCATGTTCCCGGCCTCATCTGCTTGCCTGTGTAAACTATGCATCATTAATGTGGTGATTACTGAATTTGATCTTTTAATATTACTGTTTTAAATATATTACGGCACTTTAAGTGTTTTTACAACGTTTTGTCGCACTGTTTATGATTGAAATATTGCCGCGGGTGCTTATTATGGATTGCAAATGGCCAAAACTTGCATTTTGTTCAGAAATACCTTTGTTTTATTATTTTGAGAGGTGATCTAAACATTTGCAGCTGGGAAACTGATGAAAAATTGACACGCTTGTGCAGCGCTCTATGGATGTTTTGTCCTCCAAGTCTTCGAGCCGGTCACGTGACTGAAAGCTATGAATTCATCTCTGAATACTGCTGAAGGTTGGCTGCTTGAGATAAAGAGTGAAAGCATCCTTTCTGTCGTTTGTCATCTTGACTGGTTTGGTGTGATTGTTTGTGGTTGTTGACTTTCATTTTACAAAATGACGTGTTCCACAGCTTCATCTTAAAAACACAAAGCAAGTGCACAAATGTTTCCTCACCAGAGCAACCCGGCAGCTTTCCATCACAATGTTCCCCAGTGTTCTGGTGTGATCACTCTCTCTCTCTCCCTCTCTCTCTCTCTCTCGCTCTCGTTCTCTCGCTCCTCCCCGTAACCCCTCGCCTCATGCCGTCTAAGCCATTCAAGTGGAACACTGCAGGATTATCCTCTACATGAGCTCCAGACGCACTCCACAACCAAGACCGCATTAGAAACAAGTACTGATCTAAAACATTATAGGCCAATAATATCACCGGCCGGACCTGTGTAATGATATCTGGATTATTTTACTCTTAAAAGGTCCTACCATTGTTTGTGAATGGGTTCACCGGTGGTAAGTTCATAGTTTTTTATCAAAACAAAGAGCTGGATACTTTGTGCATGGAATTAATTTTTCCCTTGTGGTTGGTTCTGCTGAGAGCTTTTGGTAACACTTTAGTAGAGGGACCAATTCTCACTATTAACTAGTTTTTTACTAGCATGCCTATTATTAACATATTGGCTGTTTATTAGTATTTATAAAGCACATATTCTTCATGACCATATTCTACATCCCTTATCCTGCCCAATACCTAAACTTAACAACTACCTTAATAACTGTTAATAAGAAAATTAGGAGTTTACTGAGGCAAAAGTCATAGTTAATGGTTTGTTAATAGTGAGAATTGGACCTTAAAATAAAGTGTTACTGGGTTTTTTGTTTTGTAAATGCCTGAAATTAGTTTTGTAAATACTACATATACATTTCTCTGTTATATGGAGTGGAGAGTATGGTAACACTTTAGTTTGTAACAAAACTTACTACCTTACTAACTTTTAATAAGCAGCAAATTAGGAGTTTATTGAGGCAAAAGTCATAGTTAATGGTGATAATTTTTTTAGTCATTTAGCTAAAATTAGAATTAATTAGAATTTGTCCCCAAATTAAAGTGTGACTGGAAAAACAGTTAACCGTGCAGGATGTGTGAGAAGTCCTTTGGTGCCTCTGATAATAACATCCCGTGCATCTCATGAAGGTGGTTGAGAGCTGTAATCTACACAGAGGGTGGTAACTTTCTCCCTAGTCTACATCCTACACTTCGAAATATCTCAACATCAGTATACAACTATAAACAACCTCTTTTGGTACACGTACATAGCTAAATGGATAATCTAAAACTCATAATCATAAAACAATACAGCAGTAGATTCAGCATGCTTTGCAGTAAGCAGTTGAGGTTACAACACAATCTTGTCTTATGATAAAGATATAATTATTACAATAGTTATTCACATGCTGGCAACAATTTATGTCACTGTTTTCCTGACCCCCTGACAGGTTACACTGGGTCTAATCACTGTAATTAGTCAGTTTGGAAAATGTTCTAATAAAGTGTTGAAGTGCAGAGACAGACATTATTTTTCAGACAAAACAGCTGTGCAAAACAGCTTTCACTGCACAAACCTTTGTCTTTATTACCAGCTACTCACAATTAAGTACCATCCCCTTGTGAAAAAGATGTGTGCTTCAAAAAGAAGTGTTGTTGTCGGCAGCACATTAACCATAATTCAAAGATAATAAAGTACTTATTTGCATGCAAATAACATGCAATTAAGTGTCCAGAAACATTAAGTGTGTTATTTTAAAGTATATTATTACTGTAAAAAACAAAGTTCTCTTTTTTTAAAAAGGTATAATAAAGGGTGTTTCTTTTTCACTGGGGTTTGTTCTGGTATGAAATTATGACATTCATATGTAAATAAAGAAACTGTTTATCTTTTTAGCACAAACGCCACTCTTTATCTATGTATATTTGTCACGTTAGATGTTGCCTCATTCACAAGGAACAACGCTTTATCTGCTGCAGTTAACCGTGTGTTATTTAAAAGAGATGTTTGTCTGCACTTTCTGTTTGTTATAGCAGCAATAAT
The DNA here is from genome assembly GCA_027422415.1 of Schizothorax lantsangensis. Taxonomy (NCBI): domain Eukaryota; kingdom Metazoa; phylum Chordata; class Actinopteri; order Cypriniformes; family Cyprinidae; genus Schizothorax; species Schizothorax lantsangensis. Next base: position 2,568,040 of record CM049862.1, read on the forward strand.
TCAAATTATGAAGGATAATTATTTACCCAGGCATATATTCGGGTATATACTGCATGTGGTTTAGACTCTCAACATATTAAAGAGCAGTTTGAGGTGCCAAGATCATAGTGCTGAAGTGATTCTGTCCAATACCTGCAAGTACATCAGATCAGGGCAGTCTGCTGAATCCAACACAACCAAGAGCTGACCTACTGTGACACGACTTCAGCATAGATTTTGCATAATTCTTTTAGCATAAAGGTCTGCAAATATCATGGTAACTACATTAGCATCCACAATAGTAAACGGTAACATTCTGTTTATTTTAAGCTGCAGTTTTGTCATCTGCTGCTTTAAATGCGCAAGATCACTAAAGTTGGGTGGATTCTGATTGGCTGTCTTTTTTTTTTATCATTCATCAGCTGAAAAAGATCGTTCTGGAAGCAATTCCAACAATATTGTTCCTCTGTGCTGTTGACATTGTAGCTGTGGTGTGGACTTCACTATTGTCAAAGAATAAGTATGATTATTAAAACTGTATTATAGTTAAGTTATCTTTATAGTTATCACCCTTGGTGTAAACGGGCCCTTGTTTTTATTCTTAGCAGAGACACAGTATCTTTTCACTTTGGTCCTCATAATCTGAATGAATGAGAGCTGAATATTGACCTCCTCACAGATGAAATCATGAAATATTAATATTAGTAATATTACATGTACTAAACCCAGCTGCTGTCCTGAAACTGAACATCAAAGATATTGCTGATATCATTGTCTCTGTGTTTCTATGGTATAATATTTAAATAGTGACTGTGTAATGTAATTAGTAATTTGTAGTGGATTGCTTTTTTTGAGTAATTTAGCCAACACTGACTACACAATAGACATAATATTTGAGAAATGGATATGGTTGCATGACACGATTCATGGGCAATTCTAAATCAAATCTTTGTTTGAAGAATGACTGAATATTGATTTTCATGCTTGACAGAAGAGCACCAACATGCATAAAAGTAAAATAACTAGATCATTTGACAGTGAGTCGAGCAAAATAAAGTTTAAGACTTTATTCAGTGTAAACACTTTTTAATACAGTTTGTTTAGTGTACAGTTGCCTCATTGTTCAGAAAGAAAAGACAACATTCTGAGAAATGAATATAGAAAATCCATTAAAGCATCCATATGTTCACGGATGAATGTGTGGTATTTTTCTTAACCTTTCTGTTAATGAACCACTCTTCAGTGATTTCAGCACAGTTTGTAGGGCAGTTATCATTAATTTGCAAACAACAATAATGCGTTTTATGTTAAATGGCAACATATTACATGGCCATTATAAAGCCATGAGGAGCAAATAGCTAATAAACTAAGAATCTTTAAGACTCTTATAAGATGGCTTGCCTGTGTCATTATGGGTCCTCTGTCATCAGACACTGGGATTAAGGAATTTGGGTTTTAGAAACTGGGTTAAAGACTCATTAAACCATATTCACGTTTCCATTGCTCAGGGGTCCAGGTTTACTGTGTTATGAATCTATGTATATTTGTCTCAGATTTACTTCTAGCTTTGTGAAGTCCATGTTGTGGTAGAGTGGGTCACACAGGTTCTGGTTTATACTTTGTTGTAATTATTTTTTGACAGCATACACAACAGTTTGTTTTCCTTTGATAAGTAGTTTGCAGTAAATGTGTTAATTAGTAAAGTGTCAGCATGCAGCATTTCTAGGCTTTGTTGCATATAGTCAGCAGACTTAGTCAAATGAGTGTTCCTGCAGCTCAAACACTACAGCAGCACATCAGGTCATGGGTTTGATTTCCAAGGAAGTCATGGATTTACAATGTCATGGATTTAAATACATTTTTAATTAAATATTTGTCGCAATTTAATACATTTAAAATATATTAATTGCTGATGGAATATCAAATAACACACTACAGTTAAATTATAAACAAGTACATGTTATTTAGTATGTTAGACAAAACATCAAATAACTGTACTATTTTAAAGCACAACAGAATATTATTAATATAACATAATTATTTAAAATGTACTTTAAAGTAAATCATCATTACAAAGTGCTTTATTTAATTAATATTATATAAGCAAGTTTGTTTTTCTTTTAAACAAACAATCCCATCCTCGTCGGTCGATGCCTTGAGGGGAGTCATGGCCTAATGGTTAGAGAGTCAGACTTGTAATCCAAAGGTTGTGGGTTCGAATCCCGGGTCCGGCAGGGATTGTTGGTGGGGGAGTGAATAACCAGCGCTCTCTCCTCCTTCAATACCACGACTGAGGTGTCCTTGAGCAAGGCACCGAACCCCCAACTGCTCCCCGGGCGCCGTAACATGGCTGCCCACTGCTCCGGGTGTGTGTTCACTTAGGATGGGTTAAATGCAGAGAATACATTTCACTGCTGGTTATATACTCTCTATATAATCGTGTATGTGACAAATAAAAAAAAAATCTATTCTATTTTAACATTTGAAGTACACTAAAAGTGCATTACAATGAAGCACACTTCTTTTTTTTACAAGGGAATGCAAAAGAAAAAAATTAAAAATCATCTCTAAAAATCATCTTTAAATCTAGATTTCTAAAAGTCTTTGATGTCTGATTTGTTGATAAACTCAAAATGAACACTGTTGAGGCTCATGAAGTATTCTTCATGTTGAACAATGACTGAGCATCATCACATGATTATATTATGATGTAGTTAGCACTGCATTGTTCATTTCAGAGTATTGCTGTACAGGCAAAAAAATGTTTAAAAACCAGGGTGCAAAACAAAATCGTGATTCTTCGCATAGCTCTGTCACCCAGTTAATACTGTTTAATCCAGTGGAAACATCCCAACGGAGGTGGAACCTTCTAATTGGCAGATTTGCAGTGCAGCAACTCAGCAACCATGAATAGAGCTCAACACGCTAGACTTAACACACAATAGAATAACAGACAAAAATAGTTTGCTTTAATTTGATTGCACTATTTTTTCGTTATTTATAGTCAACACCGCTTTTTCTTTGTATACCGTATTTAAACTTGGTACAGTGCATTTTTGTTTTGCTTTATGCATGCAATCGTATCATTTCCTACTGTTAAACTATTGAAGAAGTAAGAACAGACTCTGAAACCAGCATGTCTCAGTGTCAGCTGCTCTCAAATGCTTCAGGAGCTTTCGGAATGAACTTTTCTGGGCCATTTTTGACCTTTAATCAACTGGTTTGTTGGTTAATTTTACTGGATGTATGAAGTCAGTTCTCTTCAAGTTCAAACAGTGTCATAGCAGAGTGTAGAAAATCACATTAACTATGAACATATTCTACTAGTCTGTGATAATCACAAAGTTTCAGAGCTTCTTTCTTGATTTTGGACATGAAATCTAGCGTTTTATCATTTTAGCTAGATGTTTTGTGAGATATTTTGCTTGAAAATTTGTGCTTTTCCAACTCATTTTGCCAACTGCTTTGATATTTTGTTCTTTAATGCAATGGCATTCATACATTTTTAAGTTGTCTCTGTCTCTCTCCTTAGTGCTTGAGGAAGTCCGCTCTTCTGCAGACGTGTTCAGTCTTGCTTCGCATCACCCAGCACCATGTCTGGCTCTTACGATGAATCCGCTGTTTCTGATGAGGCCATGGACAGCTTTTGGGAGGTACAAAGACCACCATTTCCTTCCTCTAAATGCTACACTGCTAAGTTATTCAGCCGGTCATCAATAGTTGTGCTGTGTTTTAGCCAGCTATAGTTGGAAAACAGGAGGATGCTGTGTTTGCAGTATCAGAATCTGCCAGAATGCTCACAATGAGCTCTATTTAGACGACACTGTCGGCCCCTGTGATGTTGCCAGAGCCCTTCACATCACCCTTTGTGAGGCTCTGGCAGCCAATACAGTCTTAACATCACGTCAGTATTATGTCAAAGTAATCGCATATTCAATCAGTGCTCAGACAGTGATGCAGACCTAGTTTTTGAGCAGTTTTTAAGTAGATACTCCAGCACAAGGTCTATTGAGCTCCAGAGCAGCACCTGCATCCTGACTGCAGTCTGCAAGTGTTGGATGTGCCAGTTTTGTGTGTCTGACTTATTGATGGTGAATAAAGAGCCCTGTCAGCGTGTGCTACTATGGGTTTGTATTTACAGGCTGATATGACTCACCAGAACTTGTGTGAAGGTCAGTGTAGCTGAATATGAGATAAAACGCTATAGTAAAACCTGCCTAGAAGGAGAACTGTACTATAAAGGTGGTTCAGAATGGAATACTGCACTGTGAAATGTAACAAGTTGACTTGACTAAAAAAAAAAAAAATGAAAGAAACCGACTGCCTTAAAGGGGGGTATAAGAGGTCATTGTACTATAAAAACATCCTGTAAGTTTCAGAACTCAAAACGTTCTCATTAGTCTAAAAATGCACGTAGTGTAAATAACAAGAGGCGAACGCGAACGCGAAACCAAATGATAAAGATGCTCTGAAGACAACAAGACGCTGTGCAGTGCCAAGCTGTGGGAAAACAGTCCTTGCATTGCCTTCTTTCTGAAATGTATTTTTAATGAAGATCCAGACCGTGTCAGTAAGAACTTGGTCCTTTGTTCACTTCATTTTACCATGGATTCATTTACAAACAAGGCACAATTTGCCGCAGGATTTTTAAAAAGATTGAAAATAAAAGACAATGCTGTGCCGAATATATTGGATCCGACAGTAATGTCGCAACACACAAGTGTGAGTAACTGATTTTATTATGTGATCACTATTGCTTTGTCTGTTAAACAGATTGTTTGATATGAGTATTAATATGTTTTTAACCTAAATCACTGCAGTGTCCATTTATGAGGAATTTACGCTGGCAAACATACACAAATATTAGCCAATCATAGCAGTGGTGTTTACATCCGAGTCAACAATCATACAGGTCTATTCAAACAGAGCGTTCTGAGTGTTCACAAATTATGTTTTTTGATGTAAAAATCTTGATAACATAAGGGGACCTCAGAGAACCTTACAAAATAATAAAAAGGCAGCTCATGACCCCTTTAAAATGTAATTCTTTATATTTGAGTTGATATGCAATTTTACATAGGTTCAGTAGGTAACCAGAATACAGTATGTGTTAATTTGACAAGTTAATTTATATTAAATTAATTTATATTAAATTAAATAGAAACATCAGTTATTAATAACTTCAGTACTTATTCAGCCACATGTATGCTAACTCCCAGAGACTTTATTGTTGAAATGTACCATAGCTGTGTTTTGCATGCTGAAAGTTGACACAATTAAGGTCACTTGCAAGATATTGTCACACTTTTGGGGGATTATATTAATGCCAATAATAGAGTGATGTACAGTTAAAACAATAGTATGATTTTTATGCTAAAGCTTTGTATTACTACAGTAGACATGGATTAGCTAACAATCTAGTTTGTTTATAGTTAATTATTTTAAAAAGCAATTTATTAATATTAGGATACTTAATACCCATCCTTTGAAAGCACATTTAACTGTGATTTATTATAACACTAGAGAACTGGAAGGAAGAGATTTATTATACATTAATATATAAAAAGTTTCAAGTACAAATGGAACATTAATCACCATAATAGTGAATTAATGCCTAAAACAAACCATTTAGGCAAACATCAATTTGTGATGATAATTAAGTTGTATTGACGATTTAACAACATTCTGACTTTTAAAAAGGAATGAGTGGAACTAAAGAGGAAGATAACTGACAGAAGTAGGGGGAAATTACAAGATTGTTCTGCCTCGTAAACTCTTTTTTCCTTGACAAAATGTTCACTCGTACAATTTATTTTAAGACTGAGTAACAAAGGCATAGTACACAAATAGTACAAATGACCAGATTTTTACAATCAAGTTCAATGAATTGTTGAACATTAAATAAAATGAACAAAAAATGAACAGTCAGATTTTACAGTGAGCTAACTCTAGCTAACCCTGCACCTTGAGCAATATATGTCAATATTTTTCAGCATTTTGAAAATATTCAATCAGTTAAAAGGCATTCAAATAACCAGTGTTGTTTATAAAATCCAGCTGACATAACTGCATTGAGACTACAATGACACATTGTGTTTTTCATCCATTTAAACCCATCTCTTTAAAACTCAAAGCTTCACTGAGCTTTCCTGGATGTGTGTGTGTGTGTGTGTGTGTGTGTGTGTGTGTGTGTGTGTGTGTGTGTGTGTGTGTGTGTGTGTGTGTGTGGTTATGATGTCATTGTTAGTGCAGTGAAGCACAGGATTAGAGCTCCAGGAGCACATGGACATTGCATAACTTCACATGCACAAGAATGAGTCCCTTCCCCCTCTTATCACCCGCACTCATTCCTCTCCACTTTCTTATGCCACCTGCAGGCACCAGAGAAAAGGGAACACTATATGGTCTTCCTAAATGAATAACCAACTGGTGCTATTTTGTGGTATCAAGTATTTTGGGGGAAAAGTATATATTATGATATGATATGATATGATATTATAGTGTATATTCAGTTATTATTTTGTCTTGTGAAATATATGTATATATACTACTGTTCAAGTTTGGGGTCAGTTTTTTTTTTCCCCAGAAAGGGCACACTGATCAAAAGTCATTGTATAAACATTTATAATGTTACAGAATATTTCTATTTCAAATAAATGCTGTTCTTCTGAACTTTCTAAGAATACTGAAGATATCTATCACAGTTTCTACAAAAATATTCGGCAACACAACTGTTTTCAACATTGATAATAATAATAATAATAATAAATGTTTCTTGTGTGGCAAAACAGCATATTAGAAAGCTTTCTGAAGGATCATGTGAGTAATGATGCTGAAAATTTCATCTTTACATTACATGAATAAATTGCATTTGAAAATATAGAAAACTGTTATGTTAAGTTTTTAATATATTTTTTTTAATTTTTAATATTTTATCATATTTATATTTAATATAAAGTTAATATTTCACAGTATTACTGTTTACTGTAATTTTCATCAAGCGAGTGTATGTATGTATCTGTTACATCAAATAGCTTCAACACAGTAGTACTAAATGCAATTTTCGTAATAACATCTTGCAGATTCTACATGGGTTATGTAAACCGGTGAGCAGAATTGTATATCAAGTTATATGTAATACTATGTGATGTGTAATATGATGTCTTCCACTTCGCTTAGGTGGGAAATTATAAGCGTGCTGTCAAGAGAACTGACGACGGCCATCGACTCTGCAATGATCTTATGAACTGCCTTCAGGAACGTGCCAAGATTGAGAAGTCCTACAGCCAGCAGCTCACTGAATGGTCCAAAAGGTGGAGGCAACTGATCGAGAAAGGTCAGTCAGAGAAATCTAAAGCTTCTTTCTTCATCCTCTCAAGATTTTTTAAGCAGTTATTTTAAATTTTCAGAACTGTTATTGGAAAAAGCCAACTGTGATGTAAATCATGCCAATAAAGTAGTATATTCTGTGGATTTGTCTGGTTTTATTTATACGTGTGCTTTTGTGTGGCCAGGGCCTCAGTATGGGTCTGTGGAGCGGGCCTGGTTAGCTATGATGACAGAGGCCGATAAGGTGAGTGAACTTCATCAAGAGGTGAAGAACGGCCTGATGAACGAGGACATTGAGAAGGTGAAGAACTGGCAGAAAGACTCGTACCACAGACAGATGATAGGTGGCTTCAAGGAAACCAAAGAGGCAGAAGAGGGCTTCAAGAAAGCCCAGAAACCCTGGGCGAAGAAACTCAAAGAGGTACAAATAAAAGATTTTAATGATGTAAATTCTGTTAACATACCTTAATGGCATTATTTCATTAATATGCATATACATTATGCATTTGAATAAGTTAAATGCATATTAAATATGCATGCAGTCTGAAATACAGCTGATGTATTATGCTTACAAGATGTTTATAGCAATGGTAGTCAAACAAGGTCTTTCATTATTTACTCACGCTTTCCAACCCCATATGATATTCTCTCTTGTGTGGAAAAAAAGTGATGTTTTTTGTATGAGAAAGACTCAAATTTCATTATTCACTAACCCAAATTTCAAATGTCATAATTCATTGATCATCTTCCTCATTGAGCTGTTAACTGCTGCAATTGGATTATTGAATCAGTTACTTAAGCCAGTTATGACATTTAGATTATTTGTGAACAAATCATCCAGACCAGTTCTGTGAACTGGATCAACTCATTAATTGAAAAGATTAGACTCAAAATAACTTTTTTTTTTCTCAAACATTACAACTTGAACATGAACATGTAATGAAGAGCTATTGGCTGAAAACTAGATTTTCAGTAAATCGGGCTGTTCCTCACACAAAACTATTATGTGTTTTTTTTTTTTTTTTTAGAAGACTTGGTATATAGCGCATAGATTCAGATGGTCTACTTTTATGATACATTTATACATCATTTTTGCATTTAAAGCCTGGAAGAGCATTGTAGTGTCCTCAGTTGTAACAACTTGTCAGTTTAACTAACCATTCTCTAAGCTTCATCCATTCAGTTGCAGTACTGCGGTTAGTTAAAGTGTGGCATTTCTGGCTGCAGATGGAGACGGCAAAGAAGAACTATCACATGGCATGTAAAGAGGAGAAACTGGCTGCAGCCCGTGAGGCAGATGCATCTGTCACTACTGACCAGCAGAAGAAACTCCACGAGAAGACAGAGAAATGCAAACAGGACGTGCAGAAGGTGCGAAAAATAAAGAAAAGATATGGCAAAAATAAACATTTAAAAGTACTATTCCTTCAAAGTATACTTGACTTTCCTCATCAGTGTTGTGTTGCATATTGAATGTGATTCAACCCTAGGTTACAGCCATGCAGATATTGCAATATTCCTTTTATACAACCATTCTATGAAGAGGAAATATTGAGTAAAGTTTCAGTCAGGTTTTGGCCATGTTAGGTAATATATTTAGT
>CM049862.1:3289448-3521948 GCA_027422415.1 Schizothorax lantsangensis
TACACAGCACACACACATATATTATGTAAACAAAAACTTTTATTTTGGATGCGATTAACCGTGATTAATCGTTCGACAGCACTAATAAATAATTAGTTTTTGGAAAAGCTCATGATAAGTAGATGATAGGAAATTGTGGTAAATCAGCATCCAATAGCTGCTATTCTGAAGTATTTTGTTAAGTGCAAATCATAAGATGGAGATGTGTGTGGATGGGAGGAGTTGAATTAACTATTTATGTGTGTGTGTGTGAGTGAGTGTGAGTGTGTGTGTGTGTGTGTGTGTGTGTGTGTGTGTGTGTGTGAGTGTGAGTGTGAGTGAGTGTGTGTGTGTGTGTGTGTGTGTGTGTGTGTGTGTGTGTGTGTGTGTGTGTGTGTGTGTGTGAGTGAGTGTGAGTGAGTGAGTGAGTGTGTGTGAGTGTGAGTGAGTGAGTGTGTGTGTGTGTGTGTGTGTGTGTGTGTGTGTGTGTGAGTGTGAGTGAGTGAGTGAGTGAGTGAGTGAGTGAGTGTGTGTGTGAGTGTGAGTGTGAGTGTGAGTGTGAGTGTGTGTGTGTGTGTGTGTGTGAGTGTACTGGTTTTTGTGGTTTACGGGGACAAAATTTGTTTAATGACATGGGTATGACAGAGGTATTACAATTTGAAGGTGTTTTATGAGGACACTGCCTATGTCCCCGTAATTCAAAAGGCTTAAAAAACATACTAAATGGTGTTTTTTTGAAAATCTAAAAATGCACACAGTCTCCTGTGAGGGCTAAGTTTAGGTGTAGGGTAGGTGTAGGGCAATAGCACATACAGATTGTACAGTATAAAAACCATTACGCCTATGGAGAGTCCCCGTAAACCAAAAAACAAATTCTTGATCAATTACCAAAGAAGAATTTTAAAATTATTCATCAAAATAAGATTTTCTTATCAAAGTGATAAAATGTTGTGTTGCAAAAATGAGTACACCCTCCTGAAAGTTACTAAAAAATGTTTAAGGCTATTTTTGATCAACAGGTGAGTATATTGAACCAAAACTTTTAAAGACCAGTAATTTCCTGGCAATTAAAAGTGTTACATAGTCCTCTGAATCATACTCAGACTTAATGCTGGCAGCAGTGGAACCAGTTGGGAGAGAACTACTAGGTGACTTATTCCTTAGCATAAGAGGACAATGGTACAAGAGGAATACCAAATTATTGTTTTAAGTGTCAAAATATAGCAGAAGTAGCACCGACATTCAAAAACAATGGACTTGTGACAAGGCTCCTGAAATAATCAGGTCTTTACTTTAAGTTTTCATTTAGTGATGAGGGAATTTTTGCTAGAAAAAGAGCAGGAGAAATAACATGCAAGTGTCTCAGAGCCGGCAAAAGCTATGAAAAGAGTGACACTTTATCTCACAGAGTATGACGCAGCCTGCAGAAGTGACATGCATGGTTGTTGTCACCACTAGAATTACCTACTGTAGCCAAAGCAAAATAAACTCATTTAACCTCTTCCAACGCCCATATCTACAAAATAGAGACTTCTGGGAATCCATACTCTGGTCTCAAGAGACCAAGTCAATCATTTCGGATCCAAAAGCATCCAAAATGTTCTGGTGTTGCTAGAGGAGGAGTACAGTGAGAAGTGTTTGGTACCCACAGTGACATTCAGTGGTAGTAAAGCTCTTATATAGGGATGAATGAGTGCTGAAGGTGTGAGGGAGTTGTGCTTTATCAACGCTGTCATGAATTCACACACCACTGTGTGATGGAATACAAAAACTTGAAAGAAGATGCTACCCTCCCCTCATTCCCTGCATTATTGGGCATTTTTTCAGCATGACAATGAAGATATTTATTCTCCCAAGGTGAAAATCCTTCAGTGGACATGTATTTCACTCAGTCTTAACGCTCTTGAGCAGCTGTGGGGGATTCTGTAGAGACAAGCTGAGCAAAACTCCCCATTAAAGACCAGAGCATTTAAGGAGGTCGTCCTCCAGGAGTTAAAATTTGTCATGAACTTGTACACTCAATGCCAAGAAGGGTCAGAGCAGTATACTTAAAGTTCTGGAGGACATACTAAGTACTAGAATATTATACATTTGCTGAATTAAATCTAGGGTGTACTCATTTCTGCAGTCCTTCATTTAAACAATATTGGCTAATTTACTTATCTTACAGAAAATGTTGGCATATATTTTGTCGTTTTTATTAAGTATATGTTTAATACATTTCAATTTTGCCATCTTTCCACGAATTATATTTGTGATCATTAAGAAAATACATATTTTATATTTATTCAGAGGGGTTGTACTCATTTATGCTGTGCACTGTATGTATGTATATATATTCATTCATTCATTGAGCCGTTTATGCCTACAACAGTGATATGAAAGCTTAAATGACTTAAATTTAAAATAAACACTCAAATAAAGAGCCACTATTAATGTCTCCTAATTGTTTTCTTTATTATTATCTGTTATGTTTTCTTGTATGTTAGTGTGATCCTCTAAACTATAATCTATAGCTGTTGGGTAACATGTGAGCAAACACCACCATTCAAACGTTTGAGTCCAGAAAGATCAGAATAATACAATGATTTCTGAAGATCATGTGACACTCGAGGCTGGAGTAATGATGCTGAAAATACAGCTTTATCAGCTTAACGAATTACATTTACACTTATGTTCAAATAGGAGACAGTTATTTTTTTAAATGTAATAATAGTTTGCAATATTACTGTTTTTAACTAAAAAATAAAGGTAGCATTGATAAGCATAACATACTTCTTTCAAAACAAACAAACAAACAAAACATTCCTACTAACCCCAAACCTCCTGCTGACCTCAAAGTGTCTCCAGAAGACTGTAATGTGGTTATTTCAGATGAACACATATATCAGCACACGCTAGACAAGAGAATAGTTCATAATCAGATGAAATGTATTTCTCTGACCAACACTGACACCTTCTGGTCACTCACACACTTGTTTTAATCATAAACATGCAGGTCCATATCTTTGCTATTATTTGTAGCCTAGGGTCAAGTCCTAAAACATGAAACCAGATCTACAAAAATATCAAGTCAAAAATACTAAAACATGCTCATTTAAACCAGATCCAGAGACTACAAAAATAGAAGCAATCAAACCAACAAAAGAGCTATATGCATTTCAGTTAGCAAAAATACAAGGGATTTTTTTAATTATATATAAAAAGAAAACAGATAGAATATAAAAAGAATCACGTTTACTATGCTGCTCATTTACATTTAGTCATTTAGCAGATGCTTTTATCCAGAGACTTACTAATGAGGACAATAGAAGCAATCAAAATCAACAAAAGAGCAATGATATGCGAGTGCTATAACAATCTCAGTTAGCTGAACACAGTACACGTAACAAGGGATTTTTTTAATTATATAATAAAAAGAAAACAGATAGAATAGAAAAAGAATAGAGCAAGCTAGTTTTTTGTGAATTGTATAATAAATAAAAAGATCTGTTTAAACAGGTGAAGAATATGAGCCTATTTCCAAAAAGCTAATGTTAGTTTTTTTTTTGTTTTTTTAAGAAAACAAGCAGTTAGTAAATGAATAGAGTGCAAGTCTAAAAGGGACAAGTTTTTTTTGTTTTTTTAAGAATAGAATTAGAATAGAGTGCTAGAGTTAGAGGGTCAAATAAAGATGGAAGAGATGTGCTTTTAGCCGATTCTTGAACATTTGCATGCTATCAGCACAAAAACAAAACTAGAACTCTTTTACAGGACCGGTAGGATACATATCATATTAATGTATCAGTGTACTGTAGATATAAAGAAGTAGAAGCGGTTTCCCTACTAGCAGTTTTAATATTTTACCAGCATCACACGGACACTTTCATACAAATCAAAACCACATAGTTTTCCACAGTTTCCTTCTTTATTCTACTTCAAACAGAGCTCAGTACAGACTCAACGTGTTTTTACAGTGAACATCAGCTCTGGAGCAGCACATCTGGACACAGTCATTACATCTCATGTTTATTTGATTTCCTTCACAAATAACTGCACTGCTGTGACACTAGAGATCTGTATTGTTTAAAGACATGCAAGAACGTTGAAACCGCTATCATATTCAGCTAATATGACTGCACCGGACTCTGTCAGCAGCTAAAGCTACACTACTCAAGGCTACATATACTCTATAACCATGGGTATTTTCTTGAAGACATTTGGTAATAACGTTACAGAAGTAACCTTGAAAGTAGATTTTAATTACATTGCTTTTAAAGTTTTTTGGGGATATAATAAACTATGCAGAGATCAAAGAAACCAACATGTCACAGTAAAACTAAAACATCACAAACATTGTCAAAACATCACATTATGACAGAGGCTCCGCCTCCACCCACATGATTGGCACCTCAGCAAACGCCACGCCCAGAAGAGGCGTGGCCTGAGGAGGGTTGCCATATCCAGTATTAGCACCCCATTTACTTTAATAAGAAAGAAGCTCCTCCCTGAGGCGTCTCATTCGCTGTGCTATTCACTCACCACACTGAACTAGTCATGGCTGATCTTTCCTAAATGAGACCTTACACTACATTATGAAATGAATAATTACACCTTAAAGGGATAGTTCACCCAAAAATTTAAATTATGTCATCATTTACTCACCCACAAGTAGTTCCGAATCTGTACGAATGTCTTTGTTCTGCTGAACACAAAGAAAGATATTCTGAAGAATGTGGTAAACAGAGCAGTTCTGGGGCACCATTGACCATAGTATTTTTTTTTTTCCTACTATGGAAGTCAATGGTGCCCCAAAACAGCCTGGTCACAAACTTTCTTCAAAATATCTTCCTTTGTGTTCAGCAGAACAAAGACATTCATACAGGTTTGGAACTACTTGAGGGTGAGTAAATGACAGAATTTTCATTTTTGGGTGAACTATCCCTTTAATAACACAGTTTGTAGGCCAGAGGTGCATAACAAGGCTACTTTATGGGGACCTATATATATATCTATTATATTAAAAAAATGGCACTTTTTTGTCTCATGCAGACAGTGTAACTACAATTCATTTCACATTCCATATACATCAGGAAATGTTCTACAGATTTATAATATTTGGCACATAATGGTTAAAAGGCCACTACGTTTGAGCTACACAGTATTTCTCCAATGAGGGTTTGAAATAACTGGTAAAAAGTAGCTTATTATAGTAATATTGTGGTTATTGTTGAGGGTAGGTCTTCGTGCGATGTTGTAAAGCTGTACATCAATATCAATCCATCCATCCAGTCATTCTCTCTCTCAAACAGTTAAGAACAAAATCACAGTCAAGTTATTCCAATGGCTATTAAATCATACAAACATGACCATGACCGCATTAATGTATCACAAAATACCACAGTGTTCCTTTTGCCTTCCAGCTGCAATAAACACCAACGTGTGCAAGTGTACTTAGTTCCTTTAGTTTTAGAGGAGCGGTGGCTTTAGATCTTCCTTTATCTCTGACCTGAACGTGTGAATGTAGCTCAGCTCAGAAGACTTTGGCCCGTTTGCTGCTCAGAGACCCGTGCTGTAAGACAAATCAGAGCGGCAGAGGTGGGAAAAAGACATTAAGACAATATTAGTCTGTTTTTGTATTAAAAAAAAGCCATGTTGATATATTTTTGTGTGACATTATCAACCACCAAAAAGTATTTAACTGCAGCAAAGAGCAAATACGACTAGTAAGGCTCATGATTTTATAATTAAAAGGAGTTGGCTTGTATTTTTGTTGAAGCATTTGTACTAATTATTCAGTAAAACCAGTTTTTAATTTGAACTTTAAAGGTGAGAATGTTTTTCATGTGAAAATTAATACTTTAAATTCAGCAAGGATGCATTAAATTAATCAAAAAAGCAACTGTGAAGATATTTAAAATGTTACAAAAGATTTCTATTTCAAATAAATGCTGTTCTTTTGAACTTCCCAATCAACAAAAAAAAAAAAAAAATTCACAAAAATATTGTGCAGCACAACTGTTTTCAACATTGATAATAATCAGAAATGTTTCTTGAGCAGCAAATCAGCATATTATTATGATTTCTGAAGATCATGTGACACTGAAGACTGGAGTAATGATGCTGAAAATACAGCTGCGCATCACAGCAATACATTACATTTTAAAACACAAAACTTATTTTAAATTGTAATAATATTTTATAATATTACTGTTTTTGATCAAATAAATGCAGCTTTGGTGAGCAGACAACAATTTTTTTTATATATATTTTTAAACATAAACATGATTAAGGATAGTTTTAATAATATAAGAGTGTTTTCGCTCCAGACAGCAGAGAAGAGACTAAAGCGGACTCATGTGTGTGGTTTGTGTTCTCTCACCTTGGCCTGTTTGTAGAAGTGAGGTGCCAGCTCCACCAGCCAGGAGGACTCGACCGCCGTCACGTCCCGCATGTAGTACTTGCTGGTCTGAACCAACTCGTTGAAGACCACCCTGAGACGCGTCCCGAAACAAAGAGTTCAGTTCATATTTGGTGAAAAACAAACTAAATGGAATAAGCACCATTAATTCCCTTGGGTTTATATAAGTACCATTTGGGGGGGGTTTCTCCATACAGCACTGAATCAGGGTGAATGTACAGTTCTCTGTCATCACGGAGAGTCCTGGACAATCAACAACATTAGAGGACGGTTAGAGACACACAAAACACCAGTGTTGAGGGAAACAAATTACAAGTAACGCAAGATATGGACATTTTAAGTAACTAGTAAGGCATTACTTTTACTATTTTTACAGGAAAATATATTTTTCAAATAAGTAACACCAGTTAAGGTCTTTGCACACGGAGTCCGAAATTTTCGGACGTAAAAAAATAAATACGACCTCACGCTGTTGTCAATCATGTTTACACACTGCCTCCTTTCGTCCGTCATAAAAAAATTCAGACCAGGTTCGATTTTCTGTGTTTTCGCATCCGTAGCAAGCATTTTGATAGGAAAGGATGATGAATATGAAAAAAAAAAACGAAAAATGCATACGAAAATTTCAGACTCGGTGTGCAATGACCTTTACTTTGTTTTTCCATGTCTTGACTGACAGCTCTTCTTTCTGTCCGCATGTTGATTGAAATCAGGAGTAAGTGCAGAGGCGATGTGTGCGCTGTATGAACATGTTACTGTAGTTCTAGAATAATTAGGTGTGTGTTATTTTATTAACCCATAATTATGTCTGTTGTGCATATACCCACTGAAGGCTGTGTGTTGTCACTTGGTGTGCTTGCATGGCTAATTGTGTGATTGTTGTTGTTATTGTGTCAGTGTACTGATGTCTTCATGTTTTTTGTTTATTATTCTTGATAATTTAAAGGGTTCTGAAACATCTTGCCAAAGGAATGCATTTGAAAGTTAGCCTGGCTGGCTAACACTGGCACATTTACAGAAATGTTGATTAACGTGTGTTGTCCTTATAAATAAAAATATATTAAATAAAAAAACATGTATTTACTTATCTTACAGCACAAAAACAGATTCTGCATTCCTCAAAATGAATAAAAACAGTGAAATGCAAACTCAAAATATGACGCAAACCTGCAATAATGAAATATGTTAAATAACAAATATCCTTTATGTATTTAATCCAATTTTAGTAACCAATGTCTTAGCTGCTGACCTTAAATGATCCAATTCAACTATACTAATATGCAAAAATTATGTCTTGATAAACATAGCATTTGTGTTTTTTTTTTTTTTTTTTACTTTCTTCTCCTGCATACTATTCTTCATGCAATCCATGACAGCAGCGCAGCTGAGAGGTTTGTTTGAGCTGCGTCCTCTACTGTACAGATGTGAAGATACATCTCCTTCAGCCTGAGGCGCATTCATTTCACTTCTGGTGTGAAGAGGCTTTTACACATTTGCCAAAAATAGAACTTTTTATATTAAAAATAAACAAGCAAGCCTGCAGACCAGATGAGGAAAAAGTAACTCAAAAGTAATGTAACTAACTAAATAACGCAATTAGTTACTTTTTTAGAGAGTAACTCAATATTGTAATGCATTACTTTTAAAAGGCACATTTATGGCTGGAACAGTCAGGTTACTGAGGAAGCAGAAGTGAAGAGGAATGAACCGACCTGTAGGAGCCGGAGTGATGCATTCGGGCGGCATTCGCAAAAAAACCAGCCACAATACATCTGAGAATCACATCCGGATCACCTGCAGCACAGACAGAAGAGAGAGAAAACACTGAACACATGAAAATACAGTCATGTAATGACCAACTGATATGACATTCAAGTCTGAGGATGAAACGAGTTACCGATGAGACAAACGGTAGTATGAAGACATGACACACTGGTCAATACGGTCAAATTTTGTACTTAATATTATCAATATTCAAATTATATTCAAATTTAAAAGGCATAATTTCAGTTAGGGGGAAAAAAGCTTTTGGCTTCTCTCCTGAGACTTTTTATTAAAAGTTGAACTTGCATTAATATTACACGGTTTTCTAAACATGCGGCTCTCTTGTGCGAGACGCGAGTGCAACGGTGATAGATGTCCATCTAGAAAATGTGATAAATATGCGTTCTGTGTGAACGGCTTGGTTCCAGTTTTGATGTAAACACCACCTTCTCCGCATTGATGTTCTCTTTTTCTGCAATATTTTGAATAAACAACGTAACAGCGCCGCATCGAGTGTGTTCAACTGGACAGGCTAAAAAAAAAGCATTAAAATGCAATGACACCTACATCGTCATCGCATCTCGTGCGCCACTGATAACACTGCCTGACGCACACCTAAAATTCGATTGCAACGTTTTTGCATTCAAATGTGGATTTTTATTTTAAAATCGATGAATATTCGAAATGATAATTTTTTTTTTGACAGCCAATTAATACACAGAGCCGTAGTTCACTGACAAGCTACGCAATATCACGTTCATTATCGCAGATGAATTGCATTTGATTATGAACGCAATATTGTGTAGCTTGTCAGTGATCTACGGCTCTGTATAGTAATAAAAGCTCTATTTTGGAAAGCAGGTGATGGATATTTCCTTCTAATCACAGAACCGGCTTTACTGACGAGATGCACATGACTATCACATGCAATTAATCGTGCAGCCCTAAGCCCTAGTATGAAAACTGACAGAACACCACTAGAAAATGATGAAATCACTATAAAGTGTTACGTGCCACTGACAGGGCAATGTGATAAAGTGATATGGTGAAGAGAATGACGAGTCACCTTCACTGGAGGTCCGAGGCACCTTGAACTTGTTGAGGAGGTGTCGCAGCTGCTCGCGTACGGCCACGGCCCGGAGGAGCCCTTTGTAGTTGAGGAAATGATCCTGACACCACTGAGAGCTCTTCTGATGCTGAGAACACATTTGACATATGCTGGATCAATAAATATCAAAATACCAATGCAAACAACCTTTATCCAAACATCACATTATTTTAATTTGTGGTTGTCAAACAGGGGGCTTCAACTAGACTTAAAATCAACTTAAAATCAGGGCTTCATTGAAATAAAATTGAAACTGCAATATATCTTATCAATTATCAAATTGCAAAGGCTGTGATTTAATTCAATAAAAATATGCGCTGTTTTAGAGTGAAGCGTGACACTGTGTTCATTTATACGTGATCATATATGACTCACCAGTGTTTTCAGCATCTTTTATACTTACATTTAACTAATTTATTTTATTTTTATTTCAGTTTTAGTTATTTCTGTTCTTCAATTTTAACTTATTTCAGTTAGTTCAATTCTTTCTTTCTTTTAAATTTTGTTAAGTTCTAATATTTATCTAACCTAATTTTCCAATTCTGTTTAATTTCAATTAATAAAAACTATTTTTAAATACTTTTAGATAACAATATCACCCAACAATATAATCACAGTAAAGGTGTAAATTAAATTTCTGTCAAACAAACAAGCACAGCAAATGAAAAAAAATAGAAAATAAAATAAATAAAATATATATAGACTTTTTTTTCAGAACATTTTTAATTTTCCCCAAATCTTGGAGCCCTACTTATGATTTCAAATAAGACAAAACAACTAAAAATAAAGATATTTCCTTGTTTAATTCCTCCCATTTCTTCTCTGAAGAACCAGAGTTCCCACAGTCTTGGAAATATTTTAAAAGTGTGATTTCTAGACCTAGAAAAGTCATGCACATGAATATAATTTTAAAACACCATGGGCATATTTATAAAACATGCATTTTTCTAGTTATGCCATGTTCTAAAATATTTTATCAGACAGAAATTTGTAAATTAAATTAATGAAAATTATTTTTTTAAATCCTTATCCAGTAAATCTAAAAAAGTCATGTAAATTTATTGGTTAAAAAGAGTGGAATCTCTGAAGAACAACTTCAGGAATCCTGAAATGTTACCAATTTTACTTTAATTACAATTAGTTTATTATTTCAATATGTGGACACTTCATTTAATATGTGGCCTTTTTTATTTCTGCAAATTGAAATCAAAATGTTAAATTATGTTGTGAACAATTGAGGACACTGGAGTCAAAAAGGTTAAGAATGTAAATGCAAACATACTTTTCAAAAAAGTATCATTTCTTTGGTGACAAAATCCTAATCCCTTTTTTAAAGTGGTAAAAGTGAATTTAACTGAGGTTCTGACAAACAAGGTGATCAGTTACCTTTATGAAAGCCTCATAAACATTCAGCATGGTGAGATGATCGCCCTCAGCCACAGCAAACTTCCTGCGCTCCCGCGCCTGACGCCACAGGAACACACAACAACAAAAGCTTTACTGGTACAAATCAATTCAAATGCTTTAGAAAGCATTAAAAAAAACAACAACAACAGACTAAAAAAAACGTACAGCTGATTTCTTCTGGTTGTGTGGCGCTACAAAAATGTTCTGTATTTGCATCATGGCTGCTATGGTGATAATCTCCTTGGAGCAGCCGAAGTTTCCTGACTCCAGCAGCATCTTGGCAAACATGGGGCTGAGCGGAAACTCGGCCATTCGCACCCCCATGGGGTCAGTGAGACGCCCGTACTGATCCAGACCTGCCAGAGCGAGAGCGTATGAGAACACATGCAGATCATGCAGCAGTGAAAGAAACGCTCTTGATCTTCTACCTCCGAGAGCGTAGAGCAGCTCCAGGGCCTGGACCATGGACTGAGCCGGTGGAGGCTGCAACACAAACACACTGATGCTCAAAGCAGAGCAGAGCTTCACACACGCGCTGACGTCTGTTAGCTGCGCTCAGGGCTAGGGCTGGGCGATACGGCCAAAAAATGATCACGATAATTCTTTTCGTATCAGTCGATATCGATAATTCTCAAGATAAATGTCTTTTTTTTTTCTTTTTTTTTTAAAGGCAGATTGCTTCAATGTGAAAGTTGTAAATACCAGACGGTTAATTGTGGTTTTAAACTATTCTTTATGGTCAGAACATGACAAACACTTCGTTTTTAGAATTCATTACACTTTTCCTTAACAAAATAAGCATCTTAATTGAAAAAAAAAAAAAATGTCTTAGTTCTGCATGCTATAATGAGTAATAATGTTTTTAAGTAATTGTAGCAATCTCATTTTCATATGGTGAAATGTAATTATTTTGACTGTTTGAGGTGTTTTTTTTTTTAACCATTGGTCTTCCATAGTAGCATACATTTAGATTAGTGGTCGACCGATATATCGCCACGGATGATATATCGGCCAATATTTGGCATTTTTCAAATATCGTATCGGCCAATACGTTTTTCCTGTTTGGCCGATGCGTTCGAGGCAGGACTTTTATTTTGACAGTGTGCTGGACTTTTATTTTGATGGTAGTAGTCTAAATACATGTAGTATAAACGCATAAACGCTATAGCTTATTCACAAAAAATACTGTAATTATATTCCATTACTCCTTCAATACGTCTACATTAATAACATAATAAAACGCAACACGAATACCCACATTTCTGACACAATACCATGGTGCAGTTAGTGCTACTACAGTAAATCTATGATGGTATAAATGATGGTGATTTGTAGATGAAAAAGTATTGACTGTATCGCTGTGCACAGTCTCTCTACTGTTTGTCAGTGTTTAGTGTCGGGACTCACGAGTGAACGCATCGGCTCTAGAGAAGCTCACCACGCTGCCGCTTCAACTTTGAGCCGAGCGGCGCGCTTCAAATGACTAGCGCTCTTTTGTTCCACCCATTGCCTCATGAACATTATATCAAACTCTCGTTATTGTTTACCGAGGAAATTTATATCGCGCGATAATTATCGTTATGGATTTATGGCCCAGCCCTCGTCAGGGGTCACTCACAGACAGGAAGTTGAAGCGCAGCACATTGTCGATGCCCAGAGCTTTGAGCTGCAGGATGACCGGAGCCAGATTCGAGCGCTGCATCTCAGGAACCGTCGAGTCGGGCAACATCTCAAAGTCCTCCTCTGACAGAGAGAGAAGCACAAACAAACAACTTTTACAAAGAAAGTATACAGTACAATATACTATAGTACAGTAGAGTTCAGTGTTGTAGTTCAGCAGAGCTTTAATAGGTCTACAGCGTCGTGGGGCAGAACTGAACTGAAAATGCAAAAATAAATTTGCAATTGAATTCAGTATTCAAATGGAATCAAACTTACATGAAATTACTATTTAATAAATAAGTTAATATTTTTTTTTTAAAATGTTTTTAATTATACTTACCTGATTTATTGAACACATTTAAAAAATATATAAATGATAAACTTTTTATTGTAAAATATTTGAGCTGTAACATTTGTAAAATGTTTGCAAAATTATTGTGACCGTGTTGAATTGTCATTCAAATTCATGAACTGAAAGGAAGTGATTTCTTAAATTAAAGTTTAGTAGTGGTTAAAAACTACTAACCTGTACTTACATTTATGTATACCATTTACTAATTATATAGTAGACTATTATAGTTTTGATTTTGCAGCTTTTATTTTTATATTTTACATTTTCAGTTTAGTTTGTTTTAGTTTAAGCAATTCTGTTATGTTTTTGTCATTTTTATTAGTTTTTGGGTTCTTTTTATAGTTACATTTAGCTTATTTATTTTTATTTCAGTTTTAGCTTTAGTAATTTTATTCTTGCATTTTAAACATCTTTATTTTAGTTAGTTAACTTCTAATTTTATTTAAGTTTTTTTTTTAAGTTTCCATTTTTCATCTAAAAAAAATTTTCAGCCTTATTTCAATTACCAGTAAAAAAAATTAATAGTTTTAGTTTAGATACCAATAACACACTACAGTATAAGTACAAGCGTGAATTATATTTCAGAATTATATTCTGTACATTCAGTCTATAGAATATATGTAATAGATTTAATTAATTTATTCTATTTTATTACATATATATATTATTATTTTTTTTTTTTTTGTTGATTTATCATACATTTACATAACTGCACTGTACCTGTGTAGAGCCGGAAACACTTCCCTGCGCGGTTTCTCCCAGCTCTCCCGGCTCTCTGACAGGCGGAGGCTTTAGAGATGGGCGTAACGATCAGTGACTCTATCGCTGTGCATGGATTATACGCCCTCAGCTTCACAAACGCACAGTCAATCACAAACACCACGCCGTTTATGGTGATGGACGTCTCGGCTATATTGGTGGCGACCACCACCTGAAAAACATCAGACAAGCAAACAAACGACCGTCAAGAGGATTCAGTGTAGTGCATATAGTCACATGTGTGCTGATTCTCCAGTTTCTCTGTTTAACAGTGTATATCTGAGAGCGCAAACAGGACACTAAACGTCATTGACTATGACTGAATCTCAATTCGTTGTTTCTGTCCTATATATAGGCTGTCCTATGAATGAACTTGGCATCTGGGTAGAGGAACATAAAATGAAACTCAACTCAAAAAAATGCAAGGTCTTATACCCGCATGAAACAGATACCAGCTTGGCCATCACTTTCTATAGATCAGAACATTTTGAAAACCTGTGACTCTGTTAAGGTTTTAGGGGTTACCATCCAGAGTGATTTAAAATGGGATGGTCAAGTGGACCACATGTTGTCCTCAGCCAACAGAAAGCTTTTTGCTCTCTGCCGGCTAAAGAAATTTGGTGTTCGAGACAATCCCATGATGCCGAACAGAAAATTTAGGTTTATACATCATCTGAAAGCTGAATAAATAAGTTTTCCGTTGATGTGTGGTTTGTAATGATAGGACAATATTTGGCCGAGATACAACTATTTGAAAATCTGAAATCTGAGGGTGCAAAAAAAAATCTAAATATTGAGAAAATCACCTTTAAAGTTGTTCAAATGAAGTTCTTAGCAATGCATATTACTAATCAATAATTAAGCTTTGATATATTCATGGTAGGAAATGTACAAAATATATTCAAGGAACATGATCTTTACTTAATATCCTAATTATTTTTTTGCATAAAAGAAAAATCGATAATTTCGACCCATACAATGTACTTTTAGCTACAAATATCCCCGTGCTACTTAAGACTGGTTTTGTGCTCCAGGGTCACATGTGGTTGCACCTTTCTGACAGTAGGGGCCATCCTCTCGAACACTCTCATCTGCTCGTTATAGGGCAGGCCCGCGTACATGGGCAGCACAGACAGGTGCTTCTTCATCCCGTAACGGGACAAAGTCCGGGCCTGTTCCTGGAGCAGAGACACCACTTTCTCCACCTCCTCCTGATGAAAGAACGAGCAGAAAAACATTAATATACGCCGACAGCAGGTCAAACATCAGGGAAGCCTTTAAAAAACATCTTTTAAAAGACCTTTTTAGGACGTGAACAATGAAAATCAATGCTGCATGTCCATTCCAGAACAAACCTGCACACACGTCTCACACACACACACACACACACACACACACGTCTCACACACACACACACGTCTCACACACGTCTCACACACACCTGTCCTGTGAGGAACGCCAGCACATCTCCATCATCCTCCGTCTCGTGGATCTTCATCACGGTTTCCACCGTAGCCTTCACATAGTCCGGGACAGGACTAGAGACAGAAAACATCCGGTCACTTTCATCAGTGGACGCAGAGAGAGACTCTTCTCACAGGACTGAGCGTATGTGAATATAAGCGTCACCTGACAGTGTAGAAAATATCCACCGGGAAAGTTCGGCCCTCCGCCGTCAGAATCGCACACGTGTCTTTATTTGGGTCTCCAGACTCATTTAGGTTGAAGAAATCATGGAATTTCTGAGGGAAACAATATTGTTCATGTATCAGATGTGGATCAACTCTACAAACACTGAGCACACAGCCGCAGATGGACTGATGCTGACCGCAGAGATCATCAGCAATCATGTGACTGATTATCACCAACCCTCGGACGATTACATAAACCAACAACAGCTTTGTGCAGGGATAATATGTTTGTTTTGTTTGTTTTAAAATCCTTCAAAAATAGTACACACTACCATCCAAAACTTTAGTGTTGTTAAGACTTTCTAATGTTTTTGAAAGAAGGCTCTTCAGCTCACCAAGGCTGCATTTATTTGATCAAAAATACAGTAAAAATTGTATTATTCTGAAATATTATTACAATTTAAAATGAACATTTTAACTATTAATATATTGCAAAATTGTATTCATTTCTGTGATGCAAAGCTGAATTTTCAGCATCATATACAATGCCTTTCAAAAGTTTGGGATCAGTAAGATTTTTACTGTTTTTTAAAGAAGCTTCTGCTCATCAAGGCTGCATTTATTTGATCAAAAATACAGAAAAAACAGTATTATTGTGAAATGTTGGTTTCCTATTTTAATATACTTTAAAAATGTATTCCTGTGATGTATTTTCAGCATCATTACTCCATTCTTCAGTGTCACATGATCCTTCAGAAATCATGCTAATATGCTGATTTATTATCAATGTTGGAAACAGTTGTGCTGATTAATATTTTTTGGAACCTATGATACTTTTTTCTTTGATTCTTTGATTACTTAAAAGTTAAAAAATAACTTTTATTCAAAATAAAATAAATATTTTCTAAGAATATAAGTCTTTACTATCACTTTTTAGCCATTTAACACATCCTTGCTGAATAAAAGTATTTATTTATTTTTTAAAAAGAAAAGAAATTGCTGACCCAAAACTTCTGAATAGTAGTGTATATTGTATCACAATTTCTATTTTGAATAAACACTGTTCTTTTTAACTTTTCATTTATCAAAGAAAAAGTATCACAGGTCCCAAAAAATATTAAGAAGCACAATAGTTTCAACATTCATAATAAATCAGCATATTAGTATGATTTCTGAAGGATCATGTGACACTGAAGACTGGAGTAATGATGCTGAAAATACAGATTTGATCACAGAAATAAATTACATTTTAAAAGTATATTCAAATAGAAAACTGTTATTTTAAATTGCAATAATATTTCACAAAATTACAGTTTTTTTCTGTATTTTTGATCAAATAAATGCAGCCTTGAGCAGAAGAGACTCCCTTAAAAAACATTAACAATCTTACTGATCCCAAACTTTTGAATGGCACTGTATATAAAATCATAAAACAATGATGATAATGAAAATATCTTACACCTCTTTTACAATGCACATGTTTTTATCATTTCTGAATTAATTTATATTTAAATTTATAAATCAAATTACATTTTTAGAGTCATTAAATTTAAACTTTTCTTGAAAATGGAATGAATGAATAAATAAATATGGCTTTTCAAAAAGTGCACCCAGTGCAGCTCCAAAAACTAATGAATTATTATTTTAAATCTTTACCAAAGATTGCCACTATCCTTCAAACCACTAGGTTTTACCCATTTGCAAGATGATTTAATCATTTTAAATCTAATCTAATTTAGTATGAGCATTTATTCTTCTACATATTTGAATAAGCGCAGGTCAGAATAAATATGTTGTTTTATTTTTACATAAATATATTTGAGACAAATATATTCAGTCAGAGGTTGGATTGACCTTGGCATCCAGAGTGGCTGAAGCTACGATCAAACGCAGGTCTCTGCGCTTCTTCTGAATCTGTAAAGAGAGAGAAAACAATGAGAAAAAGCTCACACAAATGCTCATCTGACAGACGATCGAGCGCAAACTGAGCATCACCTTCTTCAGGAGGCCGATGGCGATGTCTGTGTAAAGCGTTCGCTCGTGAGCTTCATCCAGCATCATCACACTACAGCAAAACAACAGCAATGACACGATCAGCCCGTCACCTGGAGACCTCTCAGTGCACACTAGAGCTGTCAAAATGGCTGAAAAACTACATTCAAATTTTGCACTTAAATATTATCAATATTCGATTTATATTTGAATTTAAAAGGCATAATTTCAGTTAGGGGGGAACAAAGCTTTTGGCTTCTCTCCTGAGGCGCATCCAGCAAAATATTACTAATGCTCGTTTATTAAAGCAATAAAATAACACGACTATCTTTGAAAGTGCATAATGTTAAAAATAATGTTTATAAATCACATACAATTACTTAAGCTGCTTAAACAATTTTAAACAAAACAGCATCATGCATGTTTCCACAGTTTAATACAAAGGACCGAAAACCAATCACAAAGAGTACTTTTTCATTTAAAAACATGAGATGCAGTGGGATGGTGAAAAAAAACGGCAAAAAGTTTTAAAAGTTGAACTTTTTTTGCATGGCTTTCTAAACATGCGGCTCTCTAGAAACGTGTGCGAGATGCGAGTGCAACGGTGATAGACGTCCTTCTAGACAAATATGCGTTCTGTGTGAACGGCTTGGTTTCAGTTTTGCTGTAATCAAGATCTTCTCCGCATTGATGTTCTCTTTTTACGCAATATTTTGAATAAACAACGTAGCAGCGGTTCAACTGGACAGGCTAACAAAAACATTGAGATGCAACGACACCTACATTGTTATCACATCTCGTGCACCACTGATAAGGCAGCCTCACGCACACCTAGGCCTGTCGCAATAACCGATATATTGACTTATCACACAATATATGTACATGATCTTCAATCATTTTTGGTGATGCAATATATTGCCCATTATATTTACATAAAAATTAATGTCACCATGTTTTTTGCATTCCACTTGCCCCTGTGTCTATTGCAGCTTCTCGTACATAACGGTGTAGTCATGAAAAATGAAAAAAATGCTTCTACAAAAAAAAAAAGTTTCATCTGCAGATATGGCCTTGTTTAGAGATCTGTGCATTTGTGCACACGGAGATCTGACTGCTAAGTAGTGAGTGTGTTTTTCAGCACTTTTTGTTACAAAATGTTTATTTACTATTTATTCAGGTTTTTTTAAGGCATCTAATATTCTTAAGAATTAAAAAAAAATTGTCATTTGAAAGTGTGTAGGCCTTCTTGCATTATTATTCTGTTATATTATGATTATATAATCAGAGGCATAAAATGGCCTTAAAATGGCAATAATATTTTTGCTTGAATAATATCAATAATGTTTTTGCATTCGAATGTGGATTTTTTGTTTTAAATTCGACAAATATTCGAAGCACCGCTTCTGCTTCACCTGTACTTCTTCAGCAGCGGGTCAGACATCATCTCCCGAACCAACATCCCGTCCGTCAGAAACTGAGACAGAGAGAACAGGACGTCACTGTAAAGACGGACACCCTTGACGTAACTCTAATAAACCAGAGTCTGTCTGTACCTTAATGCGTGTGGCGTGCGGGTCAGAGCAGTCATCGAAGCGGATGCTGTAGCCCACCTCATGCCCCAGATACGCCCCGCGCTCCTCCGCCACGCGACCGGCCACCTGTGAGCACACATCACATTCAGACCGCGGCCCGCAGCACACACTCACGTTCAGATTAAACTGAAGAGAAGAGTTACGTACAGATGTGGCAGCCACCCGCCGCGGCTGAGTCACGCCGATCACCTTCCCGTCTGCCGCCCATCCCGCCTCCAGCAGATACTGACAAACATCAGCAACATCACAACACTGTCAGGCTTATTCTGAAGACATTGCTGAATTAAGTCATGTGCCATTGAAATGTTAACATTAAAGTCCACATGAAATCAAAATTAAAGTTTTTTGGGTGTTAGTATCAATATGTTAGTCTTAAGGTTATCTATAAGGCACTGTGCTCCAAAACAGTGACAATATTCAGATTTAGAAGGTATAAGCATTCAAAGCTTGCAGTTCGTCACTTCCGCCACAACAGATTAACGATTTTTTTGACGTCACCTTGTACTTCAGCTTCTCATCAAATCTTCTGACCAATCAAATGCTCTTTAGAATCCGAAGCACCCGCCCCGTACACTATAATTACATGCTGAAGCTGCAGCTGAGATCGGTCACTTGTTCACAGTATTTCCTGTACAGTGAAAGACACGTCGTGCACAATGTAGGCGATAGGGAACGATTCAGACAGTATAAATATGCTTTCGATTGGGGCAGATGTGAACCGCGGCAGCGCACACAGTCTGCTCCGGACTTTGGCTCTGGTCCAGAGATGCGCGATCGCACTGAGCATATATTAAACACTTTAGCACTTTAAATTCAACATGATATACACTATTTTGTTTTACATTTACATTTACATTTAGTTGGCATATCCAAAGCGATTAAACACTTTAGCACAGAGGAAGTTTAACACCAACAGCATTGTTCAAATAAGTCAACAAGGGAAGGAGAGAAAGATAAAGGGAAAGATTATGATCGAAAGAGATGACTAGTTGTTGCTTTTGACAGGGATGTTTTACTGAGTTTCATATTGAATCTAGGGGGTAATCTATTAGACCGTGGCTGTCAAAAGTGGCTTTACCGAGCTCAACGTCTCTGGCCTGAGCAGATATAAACAAAACGCTATTGGCTATTTTAAAAAGGGGGCGGGGCTGCTCAATACGTCCCGCCCTGTCTTTCTGTTTCAGTTGAAATTACGTCACCACACAGAATAACGCTGTGTTTCAAGGCACTTCAGGGGACCTTTAACTGTTCCTCCTGGTGGAACGACCTGCCCAACTCAATCCCAGCAGTGCTTAGCCATCTTCAAGAGTTGACTAAAACACATCTTTATTTGACCCTCTAACTCTAGCACCCTCTATTCTAATTCTGTTTTATCATCTATGCATTTTCCTTTTTTATAAAAAAAAAAAAAAAAAAAAAAAAACACTTGATCCTATCACTTGCACTCTCTATTCATTTTCTAACTGCTTGTTTTTCTTAAAAAAAAAAAAAAAAAAAAAAAAAAAATGAATAGCTTTTTAATATGGATGCGTGTATTGTGTGTATATATATTTGCATATAAAAAAAATACAAATAAAAGATTAAAAAAACCTTGCTACGTGTACTGCGTTGGGCTAACAGAGATTGTCATAGCACTTGCATATCATTGCTCTTTTGTTGTTTTGATTGCTTCTATTGTCCTCATTTGTAAGTTGCTTTGGATAAAAGCGTCTGTTAAATGACTAAAGGTAAATGTAATGTACTGTTTCTGTCAAGCAAATCTGCCAAAAAATGATTTAACCCTCTGGGGTCTGAGGTGATTTTGGGGCCCTTGAGATGTTTTGACATGTCCTGATATTTGTGCTTATTTCAGCTACTTATAACATACTAATGACCAACATGTATTTGTTTTGTATTCAGCACACACTCTGCTACAAAAATATGTGACCAAGATGGATGTACATGTTTGCATTTTTTTGAGAAAAAAAATTATGCATGCTTAGTAAGTTTTGTGGGGGGGGAAATAGCTGAAATAAAACCCACATTAAATAGTCCTGAATAAGACTTTTGAGTATTCAGTCTTGTCGGCTAGAATATTTACTTCACAATTATGTGAACATCATTCTGCTTACTTATTCACAGAAAACAATACATTGATTTAAATTTTTAAAGACATGTTTTGTGATTGAAAGCCTATATGCGAGGGAGTGCCAATGGCCTTGAATATTAAGTGATTCTCACCTGAGACACAAAGGGCCCTCCTATAATGGTCCCTAATGGCCCATCAGTGTGACTGTGACTCTATGATATTAATCTATATAAGAATAAATCAGTATACTAGATGAGGTAAAATAAACCATGTATGAGTCCACATTATATTGATTTGTGCTCATGGTGAAAGTGCAATACCTGAAATGAAGAAGTACATTTCTCAAATGACAACAATCATTACGATTATAATCTTGAGCACAAATACTTTTACTTTTATCAGTTTAACCATTATACAGCAAGATTTATCAGTTTAACCATTATAAACAAAAACAGGACAGCAAGATAATAACTTCATTGACTAAAAACCTGACTAAAATGCTCAGACATTTCGCTTACTTTTTGACTAAAACCAAAAAACTTGATCAAAACTAACAAGGACAAACAAAAACAGACAAAATGAACACTAACAAGGTCGCACACTGACTAAATATGTCTTTTTAAAAACTTAAATTCAACAAAAATTATAATAACTAAAATGAAAATATACAATCTACATTTGAGTAAGCTCTCTTAACTAAGACTATCTGCTGTTGGTCAATTCGTGATGTGAAACACTGCGATTATTTTGTACGATTAATCTACCGTTAATTAATAATCTTATTGATTAATCTAACTTTGATTGATTATGTCAATTAGTTAGAATATTAAGTTTTCATTGTTCACTTCACTAAAACATATTAGACAATTATTAAAATGCTTACATTAAGGTTTTAGTCGACTGTATTTTATGTATAATAAAACAGTTTTAAATTAATTTTAAATACATTTTTATAAACTTGTTTTTAGGATTTTTTTTTTACTTGTTTTTATTGTTGTAAATATGTCTATTTCACTTCCTTTTATCTTTTGTGTTTTTGATTTTTTTTTTGTGTAAAACTATATAAATAACTTGCCTTGCCAAGAATTAATAATGAACAATACTTCTATACATTGAACATGTTAATTTCAGACCAAGCATTATTAAAATCACAAGTTGTTTTTTTTAAGACTGAAAATAGTATTTTTATTAACCAACTGATTAATACTTAAATGTAATAAAAAATGTTAATTAATACATTAACAGTTAACAAATAACTTATTGTTGTTACCAATTCATTATAAAAATAGAGCATGTGAAATGTTTGCATACTGCAACGACTCTCTCATCATTTAATTAGTCATGAAAAAGTGATCTGACGTCACTTTTGTAAGCTATACAAAATAAAGGTAAGTGATAAGAGCGTCTTAAAATCTTATAGGGTTTTTAAAAACTTAAATTCAACATAAAAATTATAATACATCTAAAATGTGAAAATATACAATGAAAGCGACACTACTCATGTTTTTCATGTTTAATACTGTCCTGCTATCAGCATAAAGTACTATATAAATAAACTGACCGAACTCTACTGGTGTAATGTTAGTTACTGAACTGCAGAGCTTGCAAACAAATCGTTGTAATCATGCATTTTTAACTCTCACACTGCTTAGTTTTTGTTGTTTATTCTGAGAGGAAAGCAATATATATTTACATATTCATCCAAACGCCGCTCAAGTTTGGAGCATTTGTCAGTGCTGTGTGTGTTCTTCTCTTGCTGTCCAGGACGTAGTCTTGCGCTCGCCACACTGGTCAAACCGCAGTATTGCAGGCTCTTACTGTTGATCAAACGACTACTCACAAAAATATGGACAATTTTTTATCACGTTGTCGTGAATAATGTGAATTCACAGGTCAGAGTTCACCGAGCATGAACTTTTCGCACGGGCTTGTGTTTCTGGTCTGACGCATTCGCATGCGCATGAATGGAAGTCAATGGAAGGAAAAGTGCAGTGTGACCGCCCCTTAGGTTGATATTGATTGATTGAGGAAAAGCTTTGCGTCTGATTGGCCAGCGCTGGACAAACCTGTGGGATTTGAGTGCTTTTTCCAGATCCTGTTTCTCCAACAATCACCACAGTCTGGAAACTCTCCACCAGATACAGGATGTTGTTTCTGTGCTGGAGGCAACAACAAAAAAAACATTTATAAATGCAGAAACTTCACTATAAAATAAAAATTGTATTGTAAATACACAAACAAAATCATAAAATAAAACATGTTTAAAAAAAAAAAGGATACATTTTGTTACGTCTACTAATAAAAATGTAAAGGTAGCAGCATAACATTATAATTAGTGGTGTTTGCGTTAAAATCTTTTGAATTTGTGTCACTCATAACACACCAGAAACACTTCAGCAACTAAACACGCTTAAAACCCCTCGCAAAACCCAGCATCATGGTGCTTTATGATTTAGATCTAGGGCTTAAATTGAATATTTATCCTACACTGAGATTTAATATATTATTATCAGATTTATATTTAAAATTAT
Organism: Schizothorax lantsangensis; assembly: GCA_027422415.1. Classification (NCBI taxonomy): domain Eukaryota; kingdom Metazoa; phylum Chordata; class Actinopteri; order Cypriniformes; family Cyprinidae; genus Schizothorax; species Schizothorax lantsangensis. The sequence continues at coordinate 3,312,694 of CM049862.1, forward strand.
GATTTATTGAAAAAAAGAAAGAAATTAATTTCAAATATCCAAAATAATGATATAGTAACGTTAATAATACTTACTATTGTTGTTATAATTATTGTGTTAAAGTGCACACAACAGAGTTATTACTGTTAACTAAAATCATCAGAAATCATTTTTGTTAACTGAACTAACACTGAAATAAAAAAAATATATAATTATTAAATGAAAACCGAAACACTACAAATGTTGCCTTGGCAAATAATGGTAATAAATGTTTAATTTGAAGAACTAAAATTACATAAACTAAAACAGATTTTTTTTTTAAAAACAACAAAGACTGAACTGAGTACTTAAAACAATAATAAGAAAAAGAATGACAACACATGAACAGAACAGAGCTGCTAAAACTTGAACTAAAATTAAGATGAAAACTGAAAATATACTAATTCAAACTCTTAATAAATGCTGTAATAGTTTATGAACAATAGTAAGTGTTTCTGCAGACACCTTGAAGACGGGCAGTCTCTGCCTCTGTTTCTCGATGGAGAGAGTCGTGTGTGGGTTATAGACGATGGGAGAGCCGGTGGTCTCAGTGCTCAGATCTCTCTCCTCACACACACCTGGAGCATCTGAGCCTGAAACACACACAGATCATGAGCCCTTCACACACACACACACACACACACACTCACTCACTCACACACCTGGAGCATCTGAGCCTGAAACACACACAGATCATGAGCCCTTCACACACACACACACACACACACACACTCACTCACTCACCTGGAGCATCTGAGCCTGAAACACACACAGATCATGAGCCCTTCACACACACACACACACACTCACACACCTGGAGCATCTGAGCCTGAAACACACACAGATCATGAGCCCTTCACACACACACACACTCACTCACTCACACACCTGGAGCATCTGAGCCTGAAACACACACAGATCATCAGCCCTTCACACACACACACACACACACACACTCACACACCTGGAGCATCTGAGCCTGAAACACACACAGATCATGAGCCCTTCACACACACACACTCACTCACTCACACACCTGGAGCATCTGAGCCTGAAACACACACAGATCATGAGCCCTTCACACACACACACACACACACTCACCTGGAGCCTCTGAGCCTGAAACACACACAGATCATGAGCCCTTCACACACACACACACACACTCACACACCTGGAGCATCTGAGCCTGAAACACACACAGATCATCAGCCCTTCACACACACACACACACACACACACTCACTCACTCACACACCTGGAGCATCTGAGCCTGAAACACACACAGATCATCAGCCCTTCACACACACACACACTCACCTGGAGCCTCTGAGCCTGAAACACACAGATCATTAGCCCTTCACACACACACACACACTCACTCTCACACACCTGGAGCCTCTGAGCCTGAAACACACACAGATCATGAGCCCTTCACACTCACTCACACACCACATCTGAGCCTGAAACACACACAGATCATGAGCTCACACTCACCTGGAGCATCTGAGCCTGAAACACACACAGATCATGAGCCCTTCACACACACACACACTCACTCACTCACTCACTCACACACCTGGAGCATCTGAGCCTGAAACACACACAGATCATCAGCCCTTCACCTGGAGCCTCTGAGCCTGAAACACACACAGATCAGCCCTTCACACACACACACACTCACTCACTCACTCACACACCTGGAGCATCTGAGCCTGAAACACACACAGATCATGAGACACACACACTCACACACTCACTCACACACACACACACACACCTGGAGCATCTGAGCCTGAAACACACACAGATCATCAGCCCTTCACACACACACACACACACTCACTCACTCACACACCTGGAGCATCTGAGCCTGCCAGATCACACAGATCATCAGCACACACACACACACACTCACTCACACACCTGGAGCCTCTGAGCCTGAAACACACACAGATCAGAGCATCATGACACACACACACACAGATCATCAGACACACACACACAGATCATCAGCCCACACACACACACACACACAGCAGCAGATCAGCGCAGTCTGGATAAATGCTGCGCGTCAGACAGAATACACTCATCCTAATAACGCGTTACAGCGCGATCGCTTCGGTGGATGTTGTGTTATATTGCTGTGATATGAGGCGTGTGGCACGTGATCGTGTTATACAGTCATGCAGCACTGCAGTCAAACACTAATAACGCACATCAAACACACACAAAACAGAGATACAACAACACGCAGCGCCGCAGCAGCACGCCTTCACGGTGTTACTATCACCAGCCAGAACATGAGTGAATATGTCAGGATAACTCTGTAATGTGTGTGATATGAAGTTTACCGGGTTTCCAGAATTTCACGGTGTGGGGCGCCGCCATGATGCGCTACGTCATCCACCTCGACGCGTGAACGCGCCTTTCAACGACGACCTCAGTGCTTTTAAATAAAATAAACGCATTTAAAAATACGAATGTTATAATATTTTACTGTATAGCTGAAAAAAAATCTTAATTTAGAAAAAAAATTTTTTTAAATGTAACGATACATAATTCGTAAAATACTTGGAATTGTTAAAAGTTTTTTTTTTTTTTTGGTTATACGATTTGTATACTAAATGTGTAACATGTTAAAATTTAACTGTTCTTGAAAATGGTTCAAATGTTTTAAAATCCTATGAAAAAAATGAACACATAACGAGTAGGTTACATCTGTGCTTCAAACTAGATTATAACACAGTAAGTACCTAGTCTTTCTGATTTGTCTCATCCATACACTCAGACAACATCCCTCAGATCTGCGGATTCTGGTTACTGCAAGTCCTCGGTGCTTCTTCTGTTGTCGGCCCAAGTTCTGGAATAGTCTCCCAGTTCATATCAGAACTGCCTCAGCTAGGCTAGATCTATTTTTAAGTCTACTCTTAAAACTTATATATATATATTATACAGCGGGTAAAATAAGTATTGAACATGTCATCATTGTTCTCAGTAAATATATTTGTAAAGGTGCTGTTGAATTGATATTTTCACCAGATGTCAGTAACAACCCAAGCAATCCATACATACAAAGAAAAAACAAATAAGTTCAGAAATTAAGTTCTGTGTAATAAAATAGAATGACAGGGAAAAAGTACTGAACACATGAAGAAAGGGAGGAGCAAAAAGTCATGAAAGCTATCTATCAGTAATTAGAAAGCAATCCTGTCCCTCGTCAGTAGAAATTAATATTAGCTTCAGTCCAACACCTACAGTACCAGGATGATGAAGATGATGCCAAGCAAACTCTGGACTGGTTTCAGAGAAAGAGAATAAAGCTGCTAGAACGGCCAGACAATCACCTGACTTGAGTCCAATAGAAAATAAGAACTAAAGGTCAGAGTTCATAGAAGAGGTCACAGATCCTTCAAGATTTGAAGACTAAATCACACCTGAGCGATGCATGAGACTAGTTTCTCCTGCAGGAGACGTCTTGAAGCTCTCAAACAAACGCTTTTCAGTACTTTCCCCTGTCATTCTATTTTATTACACAGAACTTAATTTCTGAACTTATTTGTTTTTTCTTTGTATGTATGGATTGCTTGGGTTGTTACGGATCTGGTGAAAATTTCAATTCAACAGCACCTTTAGAAATATATTTACATGGTGACGTGTTCAATACTTATTTTAGCTGCATACAGGTGCTGGTCATATAATTAGAATATCATCAAAAAGTTGATTTATTTCACTAATTCCATTCAAAAAGTGAAACTTGTACACACAGACTGATATATTTCAAATGTTTATTTCTTTTAATTTTAATGATTATAACTGACAACTGAAAACCCCAAATTCAGTATCTCAGAAAATTAGAATATTACTTAAGACCAATACAAAGAAAGGATTTTTAGAAATCTTGGCCAACTGAAAAGTATGAACATGAAAAGTATGAGCATGTACAGCACTCAATACTTATTGCCTGAATTACTGCAGCAATGCGGCGTGGCATGGAGTCGATCAGTCTGTGGCACTGCTCAGGTGTTATGTTGCTCTGATAGTCTTCAGCTCTTCTGCATTGTTGGGTCTGGCATATCGCATCTTCCTCTTCACAATACCCCATAGATTTTCTATGGGGTTAAGGTCAGGCGAGTTTGCTGGCCAATTAAGAACAGGGATACCATGGTCCTTAAACCAGATACTGGTTGCTTTGGCACTGTGTGCAGGTGCCAAGTCTGTTGGAAAATGAAATCTGCATCTCCATAAAGTTGGTCAGCAGCAGGAAGCATGAAGTGTAAAACTGGTATACGGCTTTGACCTTGGACCTCAGAAAACACAGTGGACCAACACCAGCAGATGACATGGCACCCCAAACCATCACTGACTGTGGAAACTTTTCAAGCAACGTGGATTGTGTGCCTCTCCTCTCTTCCTCCAGACTCTGGGACCCTGATTTCCAAAGGAAATGCAAAATTTATCATCAGAGAACATAACTTTGGACCACTCAGCAGCAGTCCATTACGCTTCTGACGCTGTCTGTTGTTCAAGAGTGGCTTGACACAAGGAATGCGACAGCTGAAACCCATGTCTTGCATACGTCTGTGCGTAGTGGTTCTTGAAGCACTGACTCCAGCTGCAGTCCACTCTTTGTGAATCTCCCCCACATTTTTGAATGGGTTTTGTTTCACAATCCTCTCCAGGGTGCAGTTATCCCTATTGCTTGTACACTTTTTTCTACCACATCTTTTCCTTCCACTATTAATTGGACACAGAGCTCTGTGAACAAGCCTCTTTTGCAATGACCTTTTGTGTCTTGCCCTCCTTGTGCAAGGTGTCAATGGTTGTCTTTTGGACAACTGTCAAGTCAGCAGTCTTCCTCATGATTGTGTAGCCTTAGACTGAGAGACCATTTAAAGGCCTTTGCAGGTGTTTTGAGTTAATTAGCTGATTAGAGTGTGGCACCAGGTGTCTTCAATATTGAACCTTTTCACAATATTCTAATTTTCTGAGAGACTGAATTTGGGATTTTCCTGTCAGTTATAATCATCAAAATTTAAACATTTGAAATATATCAGTCCAAGTTTCACTTTTTGAATATTAGTGAAATAAATCAACTTTTTGATGTATTCTATTATATACCTGTATATATATATGTATATGTATTTGACTTACTGTGCAATGATTTTCTGTTTTGGTGAACCTCACCCATTTTACAGTTTGTGTTTTATAGTTTGTTTTATTGTTTATAATCTTGTTTATCTGATCTTTTGCATACTCTGTGCAGCACTTTGGTGTTTTATAATGTGCTATATAAACATCGTATTGTATAATATAGACATAATTTGTGTACATAAACATCACAAAACAGGAGGAGGAATACATGAATATCCCTGTTACAAAACAAAACATATTGTTAGACAAGCCATGATTTAAAACCTCACATACTCAGAACTGGGTAATAAAGTTTAATACTACATCTACACTATCTAATATAACAGCATTTCAATATGACAATAGGTCATAGATAATAATTTACCTAAAATAAATAAATAAAGAGACAAATACATTATCCTGAAATAAATTCAGCTGTTTTTATCTGTTAATGAACTAATATTAATAATCCATCCATATCTGCATATTATGGTCACGGTCTGTTACTATGCATGCAACAAAAGATATTATAGTTAGTAGTAATACAAGGTTTCTGCAGGATAAGCTCAAATTTAAGACTTTAAGACCTGCACAAATAAAATTTATACCATATGGTAACATATTAAACTGTAAAAAGCATGATTTACATTTTCAGTTTTCACAAAAAGAGTTTTATAAAATGATACATTTCATATTTCAGCCTTTAAAACCATTTTTAAGAGTCAAAAGTATTCATTATTATATTAATTTAATTAATTATTATATTAATTAAATAACCTCTAAATACATTTTATTGTTTAGACTTTAACACATTCTCCTCTTATCGATCCAGCTGTGTGCTTCTTGAACACACACTCATTCTCTGCCAGCAGGGGGCGCTCTCACAACAGCAGAAATATAACCGTTTCCCGACTAAATTTAAGAACATGTTTACATTTTTAACAACTAAATGTAAGACTTTTTAAGGACCCGCTGGATCCCTGTAATTAATAATAATAATAATAAGAGAAGGCTGCTCGGTTTGACAGTGTCTCGTGTGTGAGCGTTACACTACTGACAACAGACACTTGACCTTTCCTGCCGGCAACATTTCACAGATGTCACCTTTAGGGCTAGACTATATATTATGTAGGTCAACAGAAATCCAGCACTTCTCTCAATACAGTCATTAAGCAAACAACTTTACTGGATTTGCTACAAAGACGATGCGGAGCATCTGTTGAAAAGTGTAGGGCAGACAAAGCCCCGTCCAAAACATTTCAGGGCAGACAAAGCCCCAGGGCTCCAACCCTGCTCCTGGAGAGCTACCATTTGCAGATTTCAGTTCCAACCCTCTCCAAAACCTGTCTGAAATTAACAAGTCTTGAAGACCTTGGTTCTGGTTCAGGTGTGTTTGATTGGGGTTGGAGCTGAAATCTGTAGGACAGTAGCTCTCCAGGAGCAGGGTTGGAGACCCCAGCTCTACGTCTATCTCCTTACTCATAACAAGCACACGGACCAGTCGCATCTCCATCAATACACTATAAAATACTGAGCAGTTTGTTACATCAACAAGACATAAGAAATACTTTAATACATTATGGATTCGATAAAATGAATTGTACAGAATTTACACACTCCTATCTGATTTTACTGGTTATAACAGAGTAAGACAATCTGTGTTGGATGCTAATCGTGAAAGAAACTAAGAAAAACGTAAAATTAAGTTAAATCCTGCTCAATACGGCGGAAATCAAAGAAGAAAAAGCAGAGGACAAACAGAAATAACAGTTATTAACCCAATAGCCATGGCAGTGCACTGGACAACATCAGCTTCATATTTCAATGAGCCCTGGGTTCCAGAAGGTTATTAATGTGTCTTGTACCCATGATGCACCTCTTCCTCCGGCGCACACATGCTGAAGGTAACATATGCAGACGCCAGGGAAAGGTAGCTCCATCCAGATCACAGTAAATAAATGTCTGTCTCTGTCTGTCCTGCAGTCCTCAGTCGTAGTGTAGCGCCGTGAAGAAGATGATCCAAACCACCTGCACACAAACACACACCGCTATCACACACTTCCACACGCAATACATGCTAGCATTTGTTATCATCAATTTAATGTATGTTTATTATAATAAAAACAATGTTGTGTCTAGACAGGATCCCTTCCATACCGTTACTGTTCACAGAATAACATTTCATTTGACAATTTGCAGGACATGTGCCATGAATGTGTTAAAAAATTAAATTGAAGGGGGATGCATAATTAATGCAAAATTTTACCTTTAGGGATAAAATGTGATTTTTTTTTTCAACACCGCAAGCGGTGTCACTTTTTAACGTAAACTGCTTTAGACAAGAGAAAGTAAAATACTCCCATCAATTTGCTTAAATTCTTTATTCATTTATTTCATTAAGTCCACTTAATTTTGTCTACCAAGGAAAAATAACTGTATTAATTAATATGTGACCCTGGACCACAAAACCAGTCATAACGGTCCATTTTTTTTAAATTAAGATTTGAATAAATAAGCTTTATTTGTTATGATCGGACAATATTTGGACACAACTATTTGTAAATCTGGAATCTGAGGATGCAAAAAAATATAAATATTGAGAAAATTGCCTTTAAAGTTGTCCAAATGAAGTTCTTAGCAATGCATATTACTAATAAAAAATTAAGTTTTGATACATTTACGGTAGGACATATACAACATATCTTCATGGAACATGATCTTTACTTAATATCCTAATGATTTTTGGCATAAAAGAAAAATAGATAATTTTGTCCCATACACTGTATTGTTGGCTATTGCTACAAATATACCTGTGTGACTTATGACTGCTTTTGTGCTCCAGGGTCACATATTAATAAGAATTTCTCTTCATCCTGTACACTTACTGTTCAAAAGTGTTCTGAACTTTCTAGTCATCAAACGTACCATGATTTTCACAAAAATATGAAGCTGTTATCAACACTGGTGTTTCTTGAGCAGTAATTCAGCATATTAGAATGATTTCTGAAGGATCATGTGATCAGCTTTGCATCACAGCAATAAACTACAGTTTAACAGATATATTTACATAGAAAGCAGCAATTTTAAATTGTAATAATTTTTCACAATATTACTGTTTTACTGTATTATTGATCAAATGAATGCAACCAACCCCAAACTTTTGCACAGTGGTGTATGATATTTAGTTCTTAAAATGAAAAAAAATCATTTTGCTGCTTATAGTTTTTAAGTGTAGTTTGCACTCAAATGTACTCGCTCTACAGTTTCATTCTAGAGTTTATGCTCTGTAGCAGTCAAATTTAAAATCCACTGAAAATGTTCTCTATTATTTTGGGTGACTCTATCAGCATCAGTTCAAACACAACAGAACAGGTTTAACAGCAAAAGGCCCAAATGTATCTACCAGAAACAGAGCAAATGAAGTCATGAAGCCTTCTTTGGTGAGCTCCCATGTTCCTCCGTACTCCTCCTCATCCACCTGCTGGAAACTACTGAAGTACACGTACAGGACGCCTGCGTTGATGATACAGAATCTGCAGGAAACAAACCATCACAAATCATGGGTGAAGACTTCCATGAGGATCATCTCGAGGACTGTACTGTACTATACTCACATGGCTAATCCCAGAAACCCTTTCAGAGGTGCGACACCCCATATTACACCCAATATGACAGCGATGATTTGCCGGAACCAGTAAACGACGTCTAAAAACTCATCCTGCAATCAGAAAAAAGAACAATATGTAAGAAATGCATCTATAACAACATTAATAAGAGAGCATAACAAAAAACACATTTATTTATACACACACACATATGCTTGATCCACATGATCCTTCAGAAATCATTCTAAAATTATGATTTATTATCAGTGCTGGAAACAGTGATACTTTTTTCAGGACTTTTTGACGAATAAAGTTAAAAAGAACAGCATTTATATAAAATAGAAATTTTCAAAACGTTTCTAAAAATAGAAGTATTTACCATCACTTTGTATCAATTTAACACATCCTTGCTGAATAAAACTATACCTTTCTTAACAAAAAAGAGAGAAAAAAATGTACAGACCCCAAATGTTTGAATGGTAGTGTATACAAAATATTTCTATTTTTAATAAATGCTGCTCTTTTTAAATTTATTCGTCAAAAAGTCCTGAAAGAAGTATCACTGTTTCCAAAAAATTAAATAAATAAAAAATGAAGCAGCACAACTGTTTCCTACATTGATAATAATCAGCATATTAGAATGATTTCTGAAGGATCATGTGACACTGAAGACTGGAGTAATGATGCTGAAAATACAGCTTTACATCACAGCAATAAATTTAATTTTAAAGTATATTAAAATAGAAAACCATTATTTTAAACTCAAATAATATTTCACAATATCACTGTTTATTTTCTGTATTTTTGATTAAATTAAATGCAGCCTTAATGAGCAGAAGAGACTTCTTTAAAACACATTACAAATCTTACTGATCCCAAACTTTTGAACGGAGTGTATATTATATATGATAATAAACGGGGAGCAGCTCATGCAGCATTAATCCGTGAGAGAGCTCAATCCCTACACAGGACACTAAACCTAAACAGTGCACATCACAGCTACACACACACACACACACACACACACACACACAGACACACACACACACACACACACACACACACACACACACACACACACACACACACACACACACACACACACACACACACACACACACACACACACACACACACACACACACACACACACACACACACACACACACACACACACACACACACACACACACACACACACACACACACAGTGTCGAGCAGACCTTCTCGTCCCACACTGCTTTGCAGCTGATGGCTTTGCTCCATGTGGACTGCTTTACTCCGCCGTTCACCGCATGAACCTCCTCTTTCCGCTTCGAGCTGCTCGTCATGATGCTCCGTCGCTGCAGACTCGAGGAAACACACGACCCGATGATTGAACACTTGATCCGGACGGTAAAATCTTCTGCGAGCGCTCAGATCTGCTGCTTCTCGCCCCACATTGACACAGCTCACGGAACTGGCTCTGCGCATGCGCAGCGAAGTCATGACCTTGCCATCCCGTCCAATGAGCGAATGCGACGTCTACACGCTCAGCCAATGAGAGCGCAGAACGCTTCTCTGACGCATGCGCCCTCCACAGGTAAGCGATAATTAATGCAGTATCAGAGAGCGATAGTAATGAATTAAATGAATGAGTTCAGAGAAAGAGTTCATTTGCATATGTTTTGTTTCTTTCAATACAGTGTAAAATATGCACAATAAATCATTGCATTTACAAGAACTGAAGGCAAAAACAAACAAACAAAAAAACATAGGAATTGTGACAAGAATTAATGAATCATTCAATCAATCAATAAGCTATCGTTTTCACCAGTTTGAGATTTTATTTATTTATTTACTTTATTTTTTTTTCAGTGTTGTGCTACATAGTGTAAGATAAAGCTTATGTGACAGGTTTTGTGAGTCACAAAACACACATGCATCCTTTACAATGTTACACGTTGTCTTTATTTATTAGAAATATATATTATTGTTAAGAGGTAAAAGGCTCTGTCCTGTTGAAAATTGTGTCTTTGATGTTTTTATTATGTAGAAAATGCTATAAAAATATATTCTAAATATACTCTGCTTCGCGTTATGCGTAACAACCACTGATGTATAATAGAGCGCATTATAAATGATCAGTGGTTACCACTCGACCGTGCTCAAGGTCTCTTCATTATGACAGCGATATCTAACACTTATTGCAGTTGTAAACCGGGGCCGCAAGGAGGCGCTAGAGGGCTCGCGGAGAGTTAGACAGAATTTATTTATTCATTTATTTTATTAAGCAATTAACCATGTACATTTTTACATTAGAATATACAGAATGGGTGCATGAAGAAATAAACACACACACACACACACACACACACACACACACACACACACACACACACACACACACACAGAGAGAGAGAGACACACACACACACACACACACACACAGAGAGAGAGAGACACACACACACACACACACACACACACACACACACACACACACACACACAGAGAGAGAGAGAGAGAGAGAGACACACACACACACACACACACACACACAGAGAGAGAGACACACACACACACACACACACACACACACACACACACACACACACACACACACACACACAGAGAGAGAGAGAGACAACACACACACACACACACACACACACACACACACACACACACATTCACATATATAGCCTATATATGTATGTAAACAAAATAAAAATAAAATAAACATAAAGGGGTTTTTTCCTGTTAATCATATTCTTCTATAAAGGACAAAATATTTATTGCATTTTTATTTTTCATCACTTTGAGGGCTTTTGTATAAGAAATAAACTTATTATAAAATGCACAAACCGTGGGTTTCACTTTTCCAGCAGAAGAACGTTATTAAGAAGGAAGTCATCTGTGTTATTGTTCCTCACAAGTCTAAAGATAATGTCCTTCACAGTGAAATATCTAAAGTGAGGAACCTTTGGGTGAAGCCAGTCATGATATCAGATCATAAAGCATCCACAAACATACAGTGAAAATCAGATGTTCAGTGCTTTCAATATCACAAAATATACATTTATTAGAGTCAAATCCAAATCTTAGGATTGATATATCCCACTTAAAATTTTAAAATGCATTTCTTTAATTTTGGGAGATAAAGGAAATGTTAAATATTTGGTTCTAAGTATGAGTTTGACAGAATTTGAGAAAAATGCATTTTAAATTGACTGCCTTTATTGTGCTGTCAAAGCTGACTTTGGATAAATCAATCTGTTTTTTTTTTTAGGCAAGCTATAAAACAAAAATAAATCAATTCTAAACATATAGTAGACAATTTGTCATTCTGCTTTCTAAATACTGATTGGAAACCTAAAGACTTACTATTAACAATTATTATTAAATCAACATTATTTGAATGTTTGACAGCCCCAGTTTTGGTTAAAACATATTTACAGTGAAATGCACTAAATAAACACATTTGAATGAAATGAACACAGTTTTACCTCAGGTTGTGTAACATTGACTCTCACAAAATGGAAAATGATGCACATTAAAAAATACCTACCAGTACAAAATACAACAGTTGAAAATCAACTTTAAATATCCAGACAAATAGTTTGTTAATTCTGTATGGTAGGCAATAATGTGTGCACTGTAGCACTGTTATATATGTTAAATTTTTGTTTTAAAATACATATTTAATTGAGTTTGAGAGATTGCATTTGTAACAAATTATGCATGTTCCCGCCACACCTTAGAGAGGTATCATGGAATGTAATTGCAACAATATAACATTTTTAACACAAATAAAGTGGTTATATTGTGAATATAGATTTTATTTAACATGTACAATTTTATTCAATTGTTTTAAAAAATACATATTTTGTAATATTTAAGAAAAAAATGGTGTCCCCCAAATTCATGTCTGTGGTGTTACAACAATGGATGCCGCCCCTTTAAGAAAAGGGAGAATGGTATTTGGACTACTTCCTGTGTGTAAAGGTCACTGCAGGTGCTGGCTGATCTGAGGGGTGCATGGGGAGTACATGCTTTCTTATTCATTATCTTAAAGTTAGCTACATTTATGACGTGTCGCACTTTATTAGTGTCTGTGGTGTTATGTTGATAACTTGCAGATCTGACATATTTTAATCAAAATTTTGATAAATACATACTTATTAATATTTCCAAAATGTCCCCTGATCTTGAAATCATCATGATGGCAGCCTCCATTTGAGAAAAGTCTTGATTCAGGCTGATTTGTCTGGTGTTACTGTCTTCTCTGATAACAACAGACTCTATAGTTACGTGCAATATTACGTCTGTGGTGTTACTTCAAAATATATCTGAACTTTCTTTCCTTCAGAGACATTTCATCTTATAATTGAATGTTTTTAGACTGTAAGGTGTTTTAATCTTTTAGAATAAAGTCTATAAATGTACCACAGACCATTTTCCCGTCTTTTTTTGATGTATATCCAACATTTTAATAAAATAAACTATCATCCTTTGGAAGAAATAAGGGAACAAATAAACATTTATTTTAAAAACTGAAATCTAAATGATCAATTAAACTGAATCTTTAAAGTAATTTATTTATTTATTAATACCTAAAGTTGTATATCCCTGCTCGGTTTAGACCAAACCAAAATTGTACTTCAAATATTGGTAACACCATAGACATAATTGGTGTTTGATTGAAATTATTTAAAAATCAAAATGTTCTTAAGCTTCAATTTTAATGGATATAGCATATTAAACTCATTTTAAATGCATAGCAATACATTTTATTAGAAACAAACAAATATATATATATTTTTTACAGATTCTGCCTCTCATTTGTCACCCCAATTGAAGAATGACCCAAATCCTGAATGGATAAATGCAAACTTGAGTATTTTCACGTTTTAAATAATTAGCTTTATTACAGTGAAAATATAAAAGACAATAATACAGACAACAAAGCTGTTTTGACCATGCACAGTATCTTTATACATGATATCATGTGTTATTATATAAAACATATATCAGCTATTCAATATCCCCTTTATATTTAAGAGTGCTCTCACTAGGGATTCTTTGCAGAAGCCTGTTATTATTTGTGCATATGCATACTTCCTCGTGACCTTGCAGCACAGCTTTAACCACACACACATTGTGCTTATACAAATTACTCCAGATTAATTACTCTAGTCTAGTCCATCACTGTAATTAACTTCTCCGAAACTTTTTCAAACTCCTGTTTTCAGTTTGTTTGCGAGCAGGAATGACTTGCCGAGTGCTACAGGTCGCTATCTTTGCGTATCTGACTGTTAATTAATTACTCGCTCTATTCTAACCTAATCAGTCTATTCATCAGGGCTTCGACGCCGCTGACGCAGCCGGTCACGTGACGCCGCCGCTGGTTACGTGCAGCGTGTGTTTCTCTCGCCGTCCGTGTTTCTCACACACTCGACTGGACATAAACAAGAGTGAGGGGCCTTTGTGCTGCACTCATCCCTGGATCCTCCAGCGCTAGCGGACTCGAGTCGTGTTTATTGAGTGTGTGGCCGCGCGGGATTTGGTGAGTTTGTGTTTGTTTGTGTTTGACTTTTATTGTTACGCATCGACGCCACACTCCATCATTACAGCAGATATACTGCACTCTTACATTAAAAGTGACTGACTGCTGCTCTCTGACTGAGGCAGTGTGTGTGTAATGGCGACAGGAAGCAGGGGTGCAGATGTAGTTTGTGGTTTTTAATATCTGATCATATTTCATAATATTAGTATTCATAGAAATCAAAGTTTGTTTGGAAGAAAGGCACACGTGTGTGATCAGACATACACAACATGTGAAGTACTAGAGATCACTGATCTGCTTTCAGTAGTTTCAGCTTGAGGTTATTTATATTATAGATCAGTGGCTTGATTGTTTATTTATGCATATTTCCAGACTGTCCATCCAGTCAGTGATCACTCATTTTTATTTATGATCACAACTCATAATGTATTGCTGGCAGTGGATGCATCTAGTCCTTTTTTTAGTGATTGACCCTTATATCAGCAAGGGTGATAACTGGGGTGATATGTGGTCAGTTTGAGATTATAGACCGATAAACAACTTTTTAGTTTCCCCATGTGTCAGATCTAGTGTTGTTAGATCTTTTCATGTAATGTAATGTTTATTTAACATTTTACCAGTGTTTATTTAAATGTGCCATTTTTAATAGATCATATTTGCTATTATTCAACTCTATTATACATCATTTTTCCCCCATTGGTGAATATGTGGTCAGTTTGAGATTATAGCATCGGCCAGATTGATGATAAACAACTTTAGGTAACACTTTAGAACAGGGAACACTTAACTACGACTTTTGCCTCAATAAACTCCTAATTTTCTGCTTATTAATAGTTAATAAGGTAGTTGTTAAGTTTAAGTACTGGGTAGGATTTGGGATGTACAATAAGGCATTAATATGTGCTTAATTACTACTAATAAACAGCTAATATTCTAGTAATATGCATGCTAATAAACAATTAGTTAAGAGACCCTAAAATAAAGTGTTACCAATCTTTTTAGTTTCCCCATATGTAGTGTTGTTAATGTCAGATCTGTTTTTTTTCATTTAATATGTTTATTTAATATTTAACCAGTTTATTTAAATCTTCCATTTTTAATAGATCTTGTTCGCTATTATTAAACTGTATTATACATCATTATTTCCCCATCGGCTGCCCCGCACTATAGCATCAACTATCAGTATCTGTCATCTGAAAACTCATTCAACTTCTAGTGTAAAATTGATGAATGATCATCCACACTTAGAGGTGGTAGATTGTTTTCAGTCATTAAAGTTTAGTAGTGAAAAGCATAAACACTGAATATAATCTGGTTACATCAGCACTGAAGCTGAAGGCCGTCTGAGGTGAACATGCAGGCCGTGGTGTTTGACTCGAGGACACAGTAGATCTACAGATTTACCATCTTTACCTCCTCAGCTCATTCTCACAGTCAATGTAACAATGCTCTTTTACATCTCAGAGCTGTTACCTTGAAAATATTTGATTGTTTAAACTCTGATTTGTTTTGTTTTAACGCTATTATAATTTTTTACGACTGTAGAAAGAAATATAACCCTAGATCATCAGCGAACACTAAATCAAGATGGAAACAAACCCGTAAATCAGGGATTTTATACTCCGTTAAAGGTTCTGTTAGTGTGTCTTCCTGGTTTTACTCTCCTTTCCCTCCTCCAGGTGGGATTATTGCAAATCTATCCCCTAACAAAACCTGGAAATGCTCCCTTGGCTCGGTCCTGAGCGCGAAGGCGTCTGAAATCAGGACGAGGGCTGTGTGTTGTAGCGGCTCTGGTCAGCAGGAGCTGGCATTGCACTGCCTCGCTGCTCAGGAGACTGTGATGTCAGCCATTTTAGGTTGGACAGCAGAGCGTGTGGTGTGCCGCCATTTTTTTTTCCCCTCACTCTTCCATTTTTAACTGAGCCTTAACACCTTAGGTGCTGGTGACATCGAATCTGTGCCACTCTGAGTTGAGAGCCAAATGTTCTTTGGTGCTTTTGAACTTATGCTGTATTTTGCACAGTTGAAGTTGCATTTTCAATAATAACCGACCAATACATATCAAAAAGCAATGCATAAAACAACCTACGCCATTGGCCTATTTGATGAAGGGGGTCTTATTTTCAAAGCATATTGTTGTCAGTATTAAAAAATAAATAAAATTGGATAAACTTTTGTGAAAACTTTACACTTTACCTTAGATTTGACTTTTCTTAGCAATTTAAAATAATGCATGTAGGTCTGGGCGATATGGCAAAAAAATGTAATCTTGATATTTTCAGAACGTTTGACCGATTCTTGATTTTTACGAGTCACTAGTCAACTTGAAAATGTGCCTACAACACGATTCAAGTAACTTTTTTTCTTTATTAACCCTCTAGTTAAAGAAAATTTGGTAACACTTCAGTATAGGGACCAATTCTCACTAACTAGTAGCTTATTAACATGCCTATTATTAACATATTGTTTGTTTATTAGTGCTTATAAAGCACATATTCTGCCTGACCATATTTTACATCCCTAACTCTACCCAACACCTAAACGTAACAACTACCGCACTAACTATTAATAAGCAGCAAATTAGGAGTTTGAGGCAAAAGTCATAGTTAATGGTTTTGTTAATAGCGAGAGTTGGACCTTAAAATAAAGTGACCAAAAATTTGATTCCAAGTGCACCGCAGATGCTTGAACTACAACTACATCTTGAACAAACTTGTCTTATACATATTATATGTTCAGAAAAAATACAAGTAAACTGCTTTAAAAAAAATCTCAAAAGTCAAGGTAATTCAAAGTCAAAGTGACTGAAGGTATAACACCAGTAGACTATTATTAACTATAAATGTTCTGTATAAACAATGAACAGCAGCTTTCAGCCTGTCGTCACCATGATGCAAACATGAAATATCAGACATACAGTAGTAGTTCTTTACAGGTTTTCTTACTCAATAGTGTTGCATTTCCATTGTTTTTTTCTATGTAAACATGGATGCGTTTAACTGTTGTGCTCGTGTCTCATACATGAAGCGGCGCAGCGCTCGAGTTAAAAGAAGTTCATTCCCATTTTTTTTCTAGTCCACTGCCCGTGTCGCATCTTTGTCAAAACAAAAGCGCATTCTCTGTGAATGCCACTTGCGATATATCATCACAGATCATTATTTGTTTCTCTTTACTGTTACCATTGGCATATTGTGTCTAATTCTAATGTTTGGTAATATTCATATTCAAAATCATGGTACAAATTCGAATTAATCGATAAAATCAGAAAAATCGCCCAGCCCTAAATGCATGTTAACGTTTGTTGAATTGCAACCAAGAAACACGTTATCACACCAACATGCATTGGTGGCTTTGACAAGGGAATGAGGGGACGCTATTGACAGTGAGTGAGAACAACCGCACCTATCAAACACAGCCTGAAACAGGATCAGGGGCTGCTCTCGCCACTCGCAGCGTCCGGAAAAAACAAGCCAGGGCGAGCCAGGAACCCGGTTGACCACTGAGTGAATGAGTGCGTCAGTGTGTTAATTCGGTGTGTGTACGTGAAACAGAGTGTGTGTGTGTGTGTGTGTGTGTGTGGTGGTGGTGGGGGGGGGTTGTTACCATGGGGACAGTAACACACCAGTGGTGCTGACGACCTGTCTCTCTGCGGATTGGGCTGAACTTGTTGAGGGAGAGCGAGGGAATGGGGGAGGGTAAGGGTACATGTTTTCGCCAAAGCAAACGTAACAGATAGAGAATAGATTTTAACCCCAACTACACATCAGCCATGTTTATCGTGTTTACCGGTCGAGTTCTTATAAAACACCCACGTGGTTCAGAATTGATCAGTTTAGGCACTATTGTGTCATTGTTTATTACATGTTCTCCAGAGAGACAAAGATATTCTGGCTACACTGCAAACAAATATTTTCTTACTTAGTATCTTTGTCTTGTTTACTAGTATAAATAACTAAAAATTCTTCAATCAGGATGCATTTATTTGACAAGTAAAATGGCTTAAGATATTATGTCTTGTTTTCTAAAAAAAAAAAATATATATATATATATTTTTGTTGCATAAAACAAGCAAAAATATCTGCCAGTGGTGTAAGAAAAATAATCTTAGTTTGGCCTTTGAATAAAGATTATTTTTCTTATCCCATTGGCAGATATTTTTGCTTGTTTTAAGCAAAAACTAACAATGTTTTTGTTTTTAGAAGGCAAGACTTAAAATAAGTAAATGCATCTTGATTCAAGAATGTTTAGATATTTATACTAGAAAACAAGACAAAAATGCTAAGTAAGGAAATCATTTTTTGCAGTGTGTCTGACTGTATAGGCCTCAAACTTTTGATATGGTGTACACTCATTTATTTGCACCTTTTAGTGTAAACATTGCACTTAAGTATTGCCAAACAAGTGATCCAGGACTAATCCTGCAGTATTTTTTGGCTTGTCAATCTAGTGGTTCATCAATGCATGTTTTTAAATTACGAATTTGTAACTTTTACATATGGTCCGCCCAATCTTGAACATTTTCTAACATTGTAGATTTAAAGCGTTTGCTAATTTTTAAGCAAACAAGTTGGCAGACTTGGTTTGTTCATAGCTTAACGCTCGATGCAAACGGCAGCTTGGCTCCCAGGTTGACCGCTCGCTAAACAGCTCATGGTGGAACATTCCAGAGCCTTTGGAGTGAGCCAGAGAGGAGGAGGAGATGTGGGGGGTAACGGCTCTGTGATTGTTGGATGAGGGTGGAAAAGGGTGTGTGTGAGGGGGGGAGGGATGGGGAATTGGTATCAAGGCAAAAGATTCCTTGCTGAAACACCTCATTGCTTCCTGCGACAGTTAATGGCCCCCAACACATTTGCACACTCGCACCTCGGCCCAAACTTACGGGCCCAACCCCCACTCGTCTTCTCGTCCTCAGGGTCTGACCAGCGTGATGGATGTCAGGCCCGCCTTCCATGCAACCCTTTTGTGTTGGTTATGTGACCCAGCAGCATTGGCAGGACCATGCCCCCTTTTGCTGAGCCAAACGTCAACGCCGCAGCAAGCTAATTTGAAGGGCATTTCCATTTTCTGGGAAAAAGAGGATATCATAGCAGTGTAAAGGCCCTTCCACACCGAGTCAAAAAAGCAAAACAAATATCGGACGCGCTGAAATAGAACAGCAGATTCCTACGAATGCTTCTACTAGAACATTCGCGCACCGAAAATGCAATTTTTTTTTTTTTAAACCAGTCCGACAAATTTTTCAGTTTCGCAAAGCAAAAACACGGGCCGTCCAATAAGATTTGAGCATTACATCACATGGCCAGAGCAACTGCTGTTACCCAAAAGGTTCGACGCGGTGGCGCTAAAAGCTCAGAAGACTGTATTGAGCACGAGCGTAAAAACACTGAAGTAGAGGAATTTCAACCAACATACAAAGAATATGGATGTTGAGATGTTGTTGTCGTTGGTGTCTGAACATAGAGATATATTTATACGATATATTTTCTGTATATGTTTTTATGCAGCTTATGGTATTTTTATAACAATAAAGAATGTTTATGACAAATGACAAGCAGGTAGCGTTCAGTCCATTGTAACATACAAAGAGTGCATGTTTGCCTATTATACAATCAAAATCCATTTTAGATCACAATCGGAAGTTATTACAAGCACTCGATGATGGTTTAAAGTGGGGTTTGAGCAAAAACATTAATTACATACATTTTGAAATGTAGCTTGATGCTAATTGTACCTCTAATTATATTTTCTTGTAAGCATTATGGATAGTTTGCGTTTCTGATGAAGAACCAAAAGTTATTTATCTTAATTTTAATGCTGTATATTGAGCAGCGGACGATGTTAAATCCATATACGAGATACATAGGCTACATGAGGAAAAATGAATTGTTGGTCGGCGCCACCTAGCGTGCAGGCGTGAATTAGCAGAAGGCAATCAATCGTTTCGCGCTCGGTGTGAAAGCAACTTTCGGCGGTGATTCGCCTCGCTTTTTTCCGCATCGCATTCAGTGTGAAATGGTCTTAAGGTGGGTGAAGCCCCCTGACAAGCACATCATTTAAAATATGCCATCTTTGCTTCTGGGCTCACAGAACATCTTGAGGCAATCATTTGAGCTAGTGTTAGGCGATGTGCTCCATAGCCATATCGTCCTATCATCCGATTGCCGATACATGATATTATCATGCTAATTTATTTAATTATTAACTTACTTGGTTTCATAGCTGGAGAGTGAACCAGCTCCAGGCCAGGGTACAGCTAAAAGCAGCCTAATGTTAGTCTATTAACTGCACATGATATATTTTTAGTCAAGTAGCATATGGATGTCATAAAATATTTTTAACATGACTGAATTTGTATTTAACTTGATCACAATTTAATAAAAACATTGTATTTTACTAATTATTATAATGCTTACATTTCCTTAGTTATTCAAACAGCGGCTACAGAAAACGAGCAAAGAACATTTACATTACCAAAGAACATCACTGACTTCAGTCTAGCGCAAGTATATGCACTTTAAAAAACACTCCCGTTATAATCAGTGAAGCTATCTCTTATACTTACATTGCACGTACATCTGCACTTTGTTGTTTATGATGAAAGAATTCACGAGAGAGCTGGATTCAGTCAGCACGCTTGCGCAATGAACAACAAAACTCTGGTGTTTCAGTGATGACTCGTTTGCATGCCTCTGATTGGCCATTGCGTTCATAAACTCAACATAATCGTGATTGGTTATAATGCACAACACTATAAAAATAAATATGATTGGACAAATAAGCCCTAATATTAATTTGATAATAATACTAGGCTAATAATAATCATTTTGATATCGTCAAAGGCATCAGCCACAGGCAATATCTCTGACTATCGTCAATACACAATACTATCGTCTATAGGCACAACCCTAATCTGAGCCATAAATGCAATGTGACTAATCACTCTGAAGCTGCAGGAAAATCATATCATGACAATGCCAGAGTGACTAATGCCACCAGAAGAATATGTACAGCTTGTCATATCAACTGCAGCAGACAGAGAAAATAAGAAAAAAAAGTCTATTTCACATCTTTAAGAGCCCTCCAAAAGTTTGGCGCTGGAAAAACAGCTACTTAACCATAACAGAGTAATAGTGATTTATATAGACCAGTTCTGTGTTTGCAAACAGTGGTAATGTTTTTGTGGACGGGGCCTATCTGGTGGCAGAAAATTACAGTTTTTAAGTAGCAGTCTATGGAAGCCATGGGACAAAAGAATAAAAAAAGGTAAATTTGAGTATATATTTCACATTTCTGACTTTTTTCTCGCAATTAATCTCTCAGAATTGTAAGATTATATCTCACAGTTCTTATAAGAAAAATCAACTCGTTATTCTCTCTTTTCCCCTCGGCTCAGAATCATGAGTTTGGATCCCACACTTCTGGCTTTTTTCCTCAGAATTGACAAACTCACTATTGTTGAGTTAAATTGAGTTATAAAGTCAGAACTAGGAGATTATAAACTTGTATTTGTGAGGGGGAAAAGTCAGAATTGTGAGATAAAATAGATGAATGTTATGTAAAATGTTATAGTATTTCATGCTGAAAATTTAGGGCTAATACAATATGTCCCCCTATGAACTGCCTGTGTGAATATTATGTAGATGTATTGTTTAAATAAAATTTATGCTTTAAAAGTAGATTAATCATAGCAGGTTTTATCCATAGTCTGTCTTTTTTTTTTTTGTGTGTGTTTGGTTTCAAATGGCGTATTTGATGACAGTATTCTATAAAAATTATTTGCATTCCGATTCTGACATCCAAAGGCACAACAATAATTTTTTTTCTCTCATTCCATGGATTTTACCCGACTCCCTCCACTTGTTACGTGTTTTTCTGCAACCACAATGCGTGCGCAGCTGCAAGTGATATAACTAACGTCTACTCCAAATTGGTCTATATGGCTTGCAAAATTTTGATATAGTCAGAATATATGATTACTATATAATGGCCATCAGGGGAGAATAATACTTTAGGATCCTGATGGTGTAATTACAGCATCTACCAGCAGGGGCTAACTAGACCATGTTGTCAGACCAAACCTTTCCTGTGTCCCTTTGTGACATGGTAGAATTGGAGAAAGCTGTACTGCTGTTTTCAGCTTGGTTATTGGTCATACGGTATTCTCTTATTGAAAACATGTTCTCGTTGTCATCGTTGTGGTCCTTTCTTGTTATTTGTTTTGCCTTTTGTGGCCCCAAATCCCTATCATTTGGAGGGCTAACTTGCAGCCAAGAAACTGTGCTGTCCTGTTCCTGGGTATGTTTGCTTGCTGCAGTCTAAGATTAGTGAATTGGAAGTGACCTATATTTCTAGAAGGCCTTGGCAGTCACAGCCATTTGAATCAGAAATTGAACTCCAGTGCTTTTTCCTGTGTTGTTGTTTAGTGAATACACTGTTGAACATTAGGATGTGTGCATATTGAAATGTATGTTTGCTCACATTTGTGGTATGAAAAAATCAGTTGGGTTTGATTGATAGTATGTCATTCACTTAAACAACAAAAGTTACACTTTTTGTGAGGGGGGATGGGGTGTGAGGACGCTCCGTAAACAGAATGAGAGGCTGTAAAAGCTTCTTTAAAAGTAGCTCAGTCATCAGAGACCGACATAAAAGCAGCTCTTCTCTTTTGTACTGTAAGTGAAAAGACGCTTAAAGATAGAAGATCAATAGGCAGTTTTTTGTTGTTTTAGTATAGTAACTAAATTGAGCTTGAGTTCTGTGGTTCTTAAAAGCTGTTGTTTTTTTCTTTACAGACGCTCTGATGCCTGAAACCTTTAAGGACATTAAATACTTATAATGAACTGATGATAATGTCTATCAACAAGTTCTCAGTGGATGTTCAATAAGAGTGGATAACCATCATAATTAATCAGGACTCTCACTGGAGACTAAGTAGACAGAAATATGGCTAGCAAGAGGAAGTCGACCGTTCCATGCATGATTCCTGTAAAAGCCATGCATCTGCAGGATGACTTTGAGCGGGACAGACTGTCCCCTTCAACCAAGGACATTGGCTTTTCCGTTACAGAGGAAGCAAGTGGAAAAAGCAGTCAAAGTTTGGATGAGTCCTCTGGGCAAGAAGCAGGTGATACTCATAAAGATGACGGCATTTACACTTGTAGGCCATGTAACTTTGAGACCCATGACCTAAATCTTTTCCTTGATCATGTCTACAGTGGGCACCCAGATTTCCGCATTGACCCCTGTTTTCTTTGCGTGGATTGCGGGATAAGTGCTGCAAAATTTGAGGGCTTGGCACTGCACAATGCCCGTGTCCATCCGAGTACAATAAACACCACACTTCTGCTCAAAAACATGGGTAATAGAATGATAGTAGAGCAGAGTCTTTGCGTGGAGCATTGTGAAGGCACTAGCTCTAAAGAATCTGAGATATCCATCACCAAGACACCAATAATGAAAATGCTGAAGGGTAAATCCAGAACCCAAAAGGATCGTAGTTTCCCACCCTGCAACTGATGACCCTCCCCCCGTTATTACCAAAGTGGTGGAGAAAAGTGAGTCTCCTGCAGTTACAGTCACTCATGTGCCCACTATTGTACACAATGGAGCAGCCAGCAAAGTTGCCCTGCCATCGGCCATACAGATTGTGAATGGCTCTGGGGCTTTGCCCATGCTGAAGACAGCTGTTACACAAGTCGTATCCGTTGTGCAGAACAGAAATCTCAATCAACAATCTGCTCCAATCACGGTCTCCTCATCCCACTCCTCTTCTGCATCCTCATCATCAAGTACTAAGAATCTTCCAAAAGTAATGATCCCCCTGAGCAGCATTCCTACTTACAACGCATCCATGGACAATAGCAATTTCTTAAAGACATCCTTTAGCAAGTTCCCTTATCCAACCAAGGCTGAGCTTTGCTACCTTACTGTAGTCACCAGGTATCCCGAGGAGCAGATCAAGATCTGGTTCACAGCACAAAGGCTGAAACAAGGAATCAGCTGGTCTCCAGAAGAAATAGAAGATGCCCGTAGAAAAATGTTCAATACAATCTTACAGGCAGCACCTTCAAACGGCCAACAGCAACGTCAGACCCACCACACCACTACTCAACCAACTATCACAGTCCTGGGCACAACTGGCATCCCTCATATCTTACAAGGTAGCCTTGTTGGGCAAGGAGGGGTGATTGTCACCCAGCCAATGATGGCTAATGGAATTCAGGTCAGCAGTGCCCCCGTTGCATTAGCCGTAACACCTAAACCTCTGGCTGCTGCAAAGCCTACGATGCAGGCCAGACCCGCCGCAGCCCTGGTAGCCGATAAAGGAATCAGCATGGTTTTAGGCACTGTTGGTAGCAGCAGTAGTGGAAATTGCAGTAGTAGCAGCAGCAGCATTGCGAGTACTAGCAGCGGTTCAAGCAGTATTAGAAGTACTAGCAGCTTATGTAGCCAGGCTAGTGTAATCAGTATTGGTAGCAGCAGCCCTGCAAAGTCAAATAGCAACAGTAAAGGTGAGGTCAATACACCGGGTACTAATGCCACTTGCATTCAAAGCAACGGTAACATTGTGAAAAGTGAGGGTAAAGGCAATTCTAAAGCTAAAAGCAACATTAACAGCAAGGACATTGTTTCAACTGCCAGTACCACTCCAACCACGACCTCTGCATCTACGACTACAACAGATAGCGCCGTACCAAGTAAATCAGACTCTCCTATCTCTATGAACTCTCGTATATTCTTCACCACTAACTTCCTGGACCCCAGCTTTAACAAAACCAAAAAGTCCCAGGAACAGCTGGCAGCCTTAAAGGAGAGCTTCCTTGTTAGCCAGTTTCCTAATCAAGAGGAAGTAGACCGACTTATAAGCCTTACTGGTCTGTCTGTACGCGAAGTGCGGAAATGGTTCAGCGACCGCCGCTACCACTTCCGGAATCTGAAGGGTTCAAGGTCAAGTGGCGGAGGTCAAACTGTTACTAGTGGTAGCATTTCCCAACTGGATACTCTTGCTGCTGTGGACCTGTCCTTAAACAGTTCACCCCCAGAAAGGCCCAAAACTCCCCAGCGGTCACCTCTCAGCCCCTCACAGACATCATCCCCACCAACTCCAACACGGCGTCCTCCACGACCCCCATCGCCAGATTTCACGGCGATACGGTACAAAGAGCGAGATCCCCACCAGGTTCGTGCTTTGGAGGCCAGCTTTGCAGAGGACCCAGATCCATCTAGTGAAGAAGTTGACCGGTTAAGAGCAGAAACAAAGATGACTCGCCGTGAGATCCACGGTTGGTTTGCTGAGCGACGGAGGAGGGTAGCAGCAGAGAAGAAGAAAGAGGAAGCTGAGAAGGCAGAAAGGGAAGATGATGATCTGGTGGGAGAAGCAGAGGCGCATGAAATAAACAAGGAAAAAACCGGCAATGAGGAGACCCATGAAGCTGAAGATTCCTGCAAGGAAACACAAGAGGACAAAGAGGAGAAACAAAAGGATGAGACCGGTACTGAGCCGAAAGTTAACCCTATCAAAATCAATCTCAAAATGCTGAAAGTTACTGAATCTAATGGAAAAGGTGAACCAGAGAGCAGTCAATTGAATGAGGCTACCAAGGTGGCACAATCTATCTCTCAGACGACTGTTCCTCAGACCTCCCCATACCGAGGTAAGAAGACGCCCGAACAGCTCCACCTGCTGAAGCAAGTTTTTGCACGCACCCACTGGCCCAGTAGTCCCCAGTACAATGAGATGATAACTAAAACAGGCCTATCACGACCAGAGGTGGTACGTTGGTTTGGAGATTGCCGCTATGTCCTGAAGAATGGTCAGCTCAAGTGGCTTGAAAGTTACCAAACCATGGTAGACGAGGAAGACTTCCAGAAAGATAAAATTAGTGTCCTAAAGGAGCACCTAGATAAACATGGGAAACTAGATGAGACTAAATTGGAGGAGATTGTCAAATCAAGTGGGTTAGGAGAGGAATCAATCCGGCGGTGGTTTGCAAATAAGACGCCACTTTTATTGGAGGAAAGGAACTCTGAGAGCACAGGATGTGTGATGACTGGATCATCATCTGAAACCCCAACTGAAGCTGCTCCAGCATCACAGCATCCAGACCATGAAGATGTAAAGGTGGAGCAGTCAGGAAGCAGCCTAATCTCTAAGGATCAAACCACGAAGGCATTAGCTGAGATATCAACAAATACTAAACAAGGTGATTAATTTTCTGCCATTTTAGCCATTTACATTATAGCATATTTGAGGATGGGATTATCCCCAAGATTGTTTCCAGTATGAGGTTGTTTTTGTGTTTAATACTTGTGTGTTTGTTTTGGCAGAGTCTGACTGAAGCGGAGAGTGGATGAATGAATGTGAAGCGATATCAGCCCATGGGATTACAGCACGTGGCCTTTAATTGAAGGCTTTTTTTAAAAACAAATGACAGATTATACTTTTAAAGGAGCACTGGATAACATCTCTGCAAAAAGAAAAGAACTCTCCCCCAATGAATATTCCCTTTTTCTCCAAGAGTTACTAGCTGTCCCACTGTTCAAGACATGGTGTGGATTATCAAAGGTCAGGATGCACCCCTTCACCAGCCAGCTGCTTTTTCTATTTGGATAGGATATAGGGGAAAACAGACCTTGTCTTTTTGAAGTGATAGACCCAAGTTGAAGTCCATGGAGAAGTTTTTCTTGGATGTGTATTTCCTAACTTTTTCTTCTGGGGAGGAATTACCATTTTTAAGGGACTTATGGTGGTACGAAGCGTAAACTGCACAGCTCTCATTGAGCCCTTTTGTATTTCTTAAAATATGACTGACATAATTGCACCTCAGAGAGGTTGAGTTATATGCTGTAGGTGAGCATCAATACCACGGCACATTTTTGTTTTTTTTCTGAAATGTCATTGAAAGTAAAAGAAACCCATAAAATCATGATTATTTGTGTCAAAACAGATTCACCAGTGTGAACGCTTAGGCTTGTATGATTTTTACAAATATTATTTGCAGAATAAGTTTAATATTAAAAAATGGCCATTGAAAAGAAAAACACCTTTTCATTGTTGAATAGGTACTTTATTCTCAGGCTTGATTATGTTTCATATGAAAAGCAAAATTAAAACGTATACTTCCTCCAATATAGCATAGGCACATTACAGAAAAGGCTTGGTTTGTAAATAAGAACGTTGGTAACAAAACACTAATGCAAGAAAGCATAGAAAAAGGCATACATGTCCAACAGGGAATATTTTGTTGATGTATATATGTATACATACACCAAGGCACATGAAAGATGATGCAAGAAAACAGCAGAAACTAATTTACAGACTGGAGAAGGGCTACAGAAGTACAAGGAAAGGGATTAACACTGAAAACAAATTGAGGGAATGTTGGCTAATTAGGAATAAATGTAAGGGAACTTGAGCGAATTCCCTCTGAAGGAGTTTGGCCTCGTCTTTTCCTCTCAAAGCTCAGGAAGTGATTATGGTCCCTGTGTCTTTCTGTAATATTTCTAGATTGCATAAAGCAATTTGCTATACACTAATCCAGTGGTTCTCAACCTTTTTTTCCACCGGGCTGCACTATGGTCCAAGTGCAAGTCTCACGGGCCGCACGCATGTCATTTACATATTACATCATCAATTCAAACCAACCAGATTTATAGTATTATTTATAGCCTAAATGTTATGATATCTAAACGATTACATTTATTGAAATAAATAATTCTACTCACCATTAATAAAACACCTGACCCTGTCGGGAGCTGACCAATTTTGTGAAATTCTGCTCAAAAGGAGTAACAGCACAATGAAGTTGAGATTGTAGCAGTCTGTAAGAAAGCGTGACATGACACGCAACACTGCAGAAAGTGTGCGTACACAAATGTAGCCTATGTTGATCCAAATATGGAAAGCATTTTCGAATGTAATAATCTGAGGTTCTCTCCAGAGATGTTTTGCCACATTTCTGTAATTAAGGATGGTTGCTGCGTAGTAGCCTATGGGTGTTTCTTTTTACCTGAACATCTTCAAGTGGCGGGGCAAACCGAGAGTCCAGCACTCTCTTCAATGCTGATGCTGCGACGATCTTGTTTGAATGCGTTCCTTCGCTGGCATTTTCCACATTTCGTTTTCTCCCTTAACAAATTTGTCCATTCTGATGCTCAGTTTTACAGAACTAATGGCTGCTGATGACTATTTGAATTGAATTCTGCCAAAGTGCGCACTTGTAAGTGTTCGTTAAATGCATAACATTAATTACATGAGTAGGCTAAATAGGTCTTCTCATGTCTGAAAATAATATATGAAAAACAAAATTATTTTACATAAAAACATTATAGCTTATATTTCTTTAGTACATTTTTAAATTAATGTAAAACCTAAAATGAATTGTAAAACTGAAAGTTATTTTTTTAATTGTGTTCAGACTAACATTCAGCATGGTGGGCCGCGGGTTGAGAACCACTGCACTAATCACTGAAAAAAAAAAGAGGAATGACAGAATTTATGCATGCATCCAAAGGCGCAAGCTGGTTGCTTGAATTGCACATCCCTCCATGTTAAAATGCCCCTTGTTTACAATTTTTAAATTAGTTAGCATTCCAGTATATGCCCAGTCTGGGGAAATTGAGGAGTAAATTCTGGAGCATCTTTCAGACTCTGAGCTGTCATACCAAATACATACTGTGACAATACTGCCATAACATAGCAGCCACAAGGCAAAAAAGGAGGGGGGGAAAAGGCAAACAAGTTCTCAATGGTCACCCTGCTCCATAAAAACACACCTGGACCACATGGCCAAACGGAGAGCCAGGTAAAGCATCAGTGTTGGAAAAATAATGCAACAGCATCACAATGGCTTCTGTATATGGCTGTTAGACACTAAATGATTCTCTGAACTAGATGGCATGTGTATGTGTGCAGTTCGGTAACATCTCAAACTCTACTGGCTAAACAAGAGAACTGCATGAACCTTAGAGCTACAATAAATATGGCCTTGTTTTTACTGTACATCAACTGTAAATACTGAGGTTTAGCAGTCTTGGCCTGTTTATCAATCAATGACAATCTGCATTAGGGCAATACTATGGCATAACACAAAACTAAATGACAGCTTGGCACAAGGTATACATCTAAAGAAAGACTGACCAAAATGCCCTTACTCCTGTCCACAGAAGAAGAAAAAAACAAAACATATCCATAATATTTTCAGAATCATTCAATGCTCAGGGTGTTCTACTAACCCAATGAACTGAGAGAGACTTATTTTGGTCCCAATTTTTTGTATAAACCACCTGCATTGTCTACCTTTGGCTTTCTTTAAACAGACATCATGGTTAGCATGCTACTAAATCATACATAAAGTGTCCTCCCTATTTTGATCTGATAAGACAAAACATAATAAAGAGCCTTCAGGAACAAGACTTCTCAATTGCTAAAATGTGGAGAAACGGTAATTGATAAAATCACAGAAATGGTGTTAGAGGGATAAAACGTTCTGAAATGAGATGGTCCAAGTTCTGTAAACTAAATTCACAACATTTCTGATGCTCCCGTAGCCTGAAAACCCCACCTGAGCTGTTTGTGAATTAAAGTCCACCCGTGCAGACTGGCAAAACATAAAACAAGGAGAGCGATATTGCTCTCTGGTCTCTTGATAACGTCGTAACTATTTTAAAACAAAATAAAGGTTGTTAAATGTCGAAGAATGTCTTCCTGATGCCCAGACAGCGACTGCTTCAATGAGATCTCCCATACTGCCACCTGCCTGTCTAAAAAAACCAAAACAAGAGCATCCAGGGACAAACACTTTAGTCCATCAACTCGGACAGAGGGAAGAGAAAACGCAAGAATGCGAGAAACGCAATTAAAAAGGCCAAGCCCTCATGTTAAAACATACTCGTATAGAAAAAAACAATAACATTATGAAACGGATGTTTAAATAATAAAAAATAATCAATCTGAAATGAAATAAAAATCTGGAGTGAGAGGCTCTTTGAGAGCAGATCAGCTGCAACGCTTTTCTAACCGACAGCAAAATGGAGCGCACACACACATTTATATATTTATATATATAAGCCAGAGAGATAGAGTAAAGAAAAAGTAGTATTACTCCATAAATGTTAACCTGGAATCGGTTTCAAAGTGATGAATGATACAGCGCCCACTCAATTTTGAAACATTGGCCTTGTCCTCGAGTCTCGCGCTGTATCAGAACACCCCCGTCCCGTCCGCCGCAGGTTCAGATTGTAGCTAAGCAGATAATTGTTTGTTTCTGTCTGTGAGCCGCAGCTCCGTTCACGCCCCGCGCGGCCCGGAGCGGGAGAGAGTCGCAGAGAGAGGGAGGTCTGTCCGAAAACGCTGGCGATGACGATTTCCACAGAAGCAGGTTTCACGGCAGTCCTTGACATCATCAGCTCTGTGGGACCCTTGTCGCTGGCCTTGCATCCGCTCCGTCTGTCCGTCGCATGCTCGGCCGCTCGGGTTACGCTCGGTTGTCGGCGCTGACGCGAGGTCTGCGGAGCCTGCGAGAGAACAAAAACATCACACACATTAGAGTTCAACCATTTATCCTGACTTCTGATCATCAGCATTAAAGGGTTACTCCACCCCAAAATGAAAATTTTGTCATTAATTACGCACCCTCATGTCGTTCCAAACCCATAAGACCTTCGTTCATCTTCGGAACACAAATTAAGATATTTGTGATGCATTCTGGGAGCTCTCTGACCCTCCATAGACAGTAATGTAATTAACACGATCAACGTCCAGAAACGTAGCAAGGAGATCGGTAAAATAGTCCATGTGACATCAGGGGTTCAACCGTAATTTTACAAAGCTACGAGAATACTTTTTGTATGCAAAAAACCCCCCAAAAACGACTTTATTCAACAATTTGTCTCCTCTGCGTCACTGTAACGCCATTATGGAGAGTATCCACTGAACGCAAACAGCGTACGCTCTTCTGTGTCAGCTGCTCCGCACAGATACGCTGTTTTCATTCAAATCAAAGCATAAAAAAACCCCGTAGAAAACGTATCCGTGTGGTGCGCTGTTTGCGTCTTGTTGATACTCTCCAAAATGGCGCTATAAGGTGACGCGGAGGAGATGAATTGTTGAATAAAGTCGTTATTTGTGTTTTCTTTGCGTACAAAAAGTATTCTCGTAGCTTTGTAAAATTACAGTTGAACCCCTGATGTCACACGGATTATTTTACCGATGTCCTTGCTACGTTTCTGGACTTTGATCGTGTTAATAACATTACTGTCTATGGGAGGGTCAGAGAGCTCCCAGAATGCAACAAAAATATCTTCACTTGTGTTCCGAAGATGAACGAAGGTCTTTTGGGTTTGGAACGACATGAAGGTGACTAATTAAAGACAGAATTTTCATTTTGGGGTGGAGTAACCCTTTAAGCCCTAAACACACTGCACGATTTTCGGCTGTCCCAGACGAAAGATTGGCATCGTGAAACAATCGTGGTGATTTCTGTGATCGTGGTTCTGTGTCGG
The DNA here is from genome assembly GCA_027422415.1 of Schizothorax lantsangensis. Taxonomy (NCBI): domain Eukaryota; kingdom Metazoa; phylum Chordata; class Actinopteri; order Cypriniformes; family Cyprinidae; genus Schizothorax; species Schizothorax lantsangensis. Next base: position 3,344,500 of record CM049862.1, read on the forward strand.
ACAGTGAGAGAGGTTCAAAGACGGCCGTTGTCACGGTCTTGCGACCAAAGATAGCCTACGATACAGAATGATAATCACACAGTGTGTTTTTGCTGCTACGACCCACGTTTACTGACCCACCAATAAAAATGTGACATGAAATCAACGTGACATGGCGCTAAAACATAAAACTGCTTACCTCAAGCTCTTATCCCTTCCTCTTTCACCGCTTCCACTTTTTCTCAGCACACATAAAACTACAACTGCTAAAGTGTGATTTATCATGCTCTTTTTGTTTACCGCTAGCACATGCTGATGACGTTTTATTCTTCTATAGAAATGTGCGTCGTAGCATACAGTCTACACACATGTTGTAGCCAAGTTTATTAGATCCATGTCGCACAGTGTGACATGCAGTGATCTTATAGGATTGCTAAAATCATGCAGTGTGTTTTGGGCTTTAGATCCGGTCCAGACTGCAGCTTGCGCTTGACGAGAAGCAGCCACTCAGACAGGAAGACCATCTGAACTCGCCTAATTAAACCAGCCACAGTTATGAACATTGGTAGTTTGGAAATAATCTATTGTTGTAACTAGGGATGTAACGATTTCCGGTTTGACGGTGATTATCATGATAAAATTCCCCACGGTTAGTATTACTGATTCATATTTTAAGTATAATTAAAACCATATTCGATTACCACAATTTGAACAACTGAGGATAAATAAATAACTGTCCAGCATAAAGCACAGTTTTAAGTAAGTCTCATGTGCGCACGGCACAAAAAGTAATTGTTTTTAGTGAAAACATGGAGGAAAAGCTGGGAGGTTTTAAAAGAGTGCTAAGGGAATTATATAAATGAATATACGAATGAATGAATTATATGAATCTACCTCTGAAGGCTCTGACTGTCTTCAGAAAAGATTCAATGGCATTTTGTTTTCATCTTCGCTCCGTGTAATATCTAATAAAGTAGTGTTTTAATCGCAGCGCTGCTTTGTTCACGGAGGTCACGGGAAACAGCTGTAATTCTGCTGCTCCATCAGCGCCACCTGCTGTCAGAGACTGATTTACAGAGACTTACATTCACTTTCAGTCTGGACTCAAAACAGACTGAATTCTGTAAACTTTGACCGGTTGATGCTTATGTGGATTCTACACATTTAGACAATTCAGATAAGTTATCTAGAATTACTTATGGAGCAGATAAAATACATAATCATTTATTAATCAATTATCATTTCATTTTGACTTAACCCTTTACTTTATTTAAAGGCTGAAATGTGAGGTTTTCCATTTTATGAAGCCTTTTCAAAGTTTTATTTGAACATTTCGTACATGTCAGTCATGTTGTCATTTAAAATACGGACATCATTGGTAATGTTATTTTTTTGTGTGTTTATGTAAACAAAAAGTCATTGTTTGTTGATTTTGAATATAATACTTGGTGAAATGATTTATGTGTTAGTACTTTTTGAACATTTCCAGCACATTTTAACAATACCGTGATAATACTGATAACGGTGATAATTTTGGTCGTTATAATCATGATAGGACATTTTCATACCGTTACATCTTTAGTCGTAACATTGATTTCAGATTTATCAGCATTAAATATCAAACAGTAATGGCAATTTATAGGTTTTTGGTCAGAATAAGCTACAAAATGGACCAGTAGTTATATAATTTCAGATTTCGCAGTTTAAATATTGTTTAACAAAATAAGCAATAGGTTACATCTTTATTACCTAGTTCATCATTGGTATGAAAATTAGGGAAAACAAGCAAGCCCAGGACAGATGAGAAAAAAGTAAAGTAACATTAGTTTCTATACAAAGTAAGGCAATTAGTTATTTTTTAGGGTGTAACCCAATATTGTAATGCATTATTTTTAAAAGCAACTTTCCTAAACACTGTCAACAAGTAATTTTACTTCCGGTAAAAGGCGGTAGAAAGTGCAGGAAACAATGGTATGCGATTTATGAATATAGTCCCATCATTGATCTGGATTTTTGTTTCCTGTGCCACATATTTGGTGTCAACCAGTCGGTTGGATTTTAAGTGACAGGATTTAGCAACTTGAAAAAAGCCATTGAAAAGTTCAATATACATCTGAAAGCAGCGTGCACATTTCTGATTAAAAATGAACAGACGCTTAAATCAGGAAGTGTCGCCACTCAAATCGGCAGTGAACAAAACTGGTCAAAACTAGCACACAGTCTAGTAAATGCTGGCAAACTCTAAGCTATTCGTGACCGATGAACAGCACATTGTGTCAGTTTTTTTTTTGCTTGCGCCGACTGAAAACCTACATGAGACACTATGAGCAAAGAGAGACTCAGACATTTCAGTACTGAACATTAACATATCCAGATCTACCTGAATGAGCCGTTTCATTTCAGTTAATCGCTCTGATGCCGTGTCTGCTGGAAGCGGTTTAAGCCCTTAACTAAAGGTAGGACACTACTTTTATACTTAAGTTTTTGTTAAAACCTCTGTGAATAATTAGCTGATGCAGGTACAAAAAGACTTCATTTTTATGCAGACTTGAGAGTTAAATGTCACCCATGATCACAACTATAATATTAATCATCTTAAAGTTGGCATGAAATTAACATTCACCCCATCTATTTTCTATGTTACAGATCTTGTTGGGAATGATTCCACCGATGCATTAAACCAAGTCCCAGCCCCACATTTATTCCGTTTTCAATAGTCTGTTACACTCGGATGTATGGCACAACACAAATAAAAAGATCTGTCGCAACTTCTGTTAAATAAAAGACAACAACATTTGACAATTGACCATCTTTAGACCAAGCGTACCTCCGGTTCTCTTGGTCCAACAGCGCCTCCTGGGACACTCTGAAGTCATCCAGAGGAGACTGGTAACGGGCCTCGAACGAGCCCTCCCTCCCACGATATCCCAGCGCCTGACCCGGGGACGAGGGAGGCAGGGGGGACATGGAGGACGCAGAGGAGACGGAGCTGGTGTCCCCTATCCGCTCCCGGCCCACCTGCATGGCCACGGCCACCGCCCCCGCCGCCGACAACGGACTCAGCATCTCGCCGTTCTCCTGCTGCAGAAGAAACCAGGCGCCATTACCATACAGAACATCAGTCGATGAATTCAAGTGTGTTTCTACATGCATAGCACGCCCACCCTTCCTCTGACGATGTCCATGTGCACCAGCAGAGACGCCAACTCCAGATCCTCAGTGTAGCTGTTCTTCAGCGGGACCGACCGGTAGCCTACAGACCGACATTAGGGACATTAGTTTTTCTTCTCCTCATCCTGAAGACAGGGTTCCTACCCATTTTCCATTTTAAAATTCCATACTTTTCCAAACCTCTCAGTAGATTTTCAGACCATATTTAACAAATGGTTCATAGAGCATTATTTTCAGCTTTATATTTGGTATATAGTACAGTCATCTGTAAATATTTTTATTTTTTTCAGGGTTTTTTTCATTGATTTTCTCGAAGTGACAGAGTCCCTAAAATAAAATAAAAATACAGACTTTTGCATGCACACAATAAACTTTTTTGTGCCCTGTATGTGTGTGTATTTATATATACACACATAATAAATAAACACAGCACACACACGTATATTATGTAAACAAAAAACTTTTATTTTGGATGCGATTAATCGTTTGACAGCACTAATTAAATTATATTTAATATGAAACGTAGTGCAGTAAAAAGTACAATATTATACTTTGGAATGTTGTGAAGTAAAGTTTTCTAAAGAAAAACACTGATAAACTACAGACACTTGAAAAGTACTTTTAAAGCAGAGTAAAAATACTGTCTGCCTCTATTTAATATCGATTTTGACCCGATTTTGATTAGTCGTCTAGCCCTACTCTGCACGATAGTGGCCCTCCAGGAGCAGGACTGGACACCCCGATTTATTTAGAGCACAAAAGTGGTCATTCTTTTGCGAGCCGTACCTGTTTTGAGGCAGTTGATGGGGAACGTTGCCTGGGCGAGAAAGTTCTGGTCGTTGAACATGTCGATTTCATAGACCACGAAGCGCAGGAAGGCAAAGGAAGGATTGCACACGGTGAATCGGAAGGGTTTTCTGGGCCAGGTGGGGTTCAGACCGTTGTCCGCTGAGAGTAAAACAGGTCAATCTTTTAGTGATCCCGCACACACCCCTAACAATGTTTGCTCTTATGTGTGTTTGTTGTAAGAGATGTTTGCATTTGCACCTCACCTTCAGATTCAGTCCTCTGCTTGGCGTTGTCATATTCTGCTCCACAAACTTCGATCTCGATGAGAGGGCAAACGATACCTCGACCGTGTTTGGGCAGGTGGCGCGCTCCCAAAACCTTAAAACACACCAACGTTCAGTTTCCTTCATTAGCAACTATTTGGTCACCCTCACATGATCAGTATTGGCTGATAACCAGTTTCCACTCGGGCGAACAAAAGCACAGACCGAACACTGTACATGTTTTTTTACTGTGTGTTTGGCTTCTGGTTGCTAAAACATGTTGCCATTCTATGGTAATATTTTGTGAAAGTTATGAAATCAAAATCCCCAAGCCACAGTTGTGTAGCTACATATTTCTGCATGTTTTATGAAGGTAAATTTAAGACTTGTAAGAGTAAGTAAAGAAAATTGAAGGAACTGAATGAACACTACACATCAATATGGTCTCTAAATGCAAATGTCTTGTATCAACATTGTTTGAAAATACAACTTCCAACAGATCTCCATTGCTTTTCAATGACTTTTACACCAAAAACCACTAGAATATGTTAGTCACTTTTATTTAACTTCTAATTACACTGCACAAAAGTTATGTTCTTCAGTATTTTTGTCTTGCATCTTGATTTAAGAATCATTAGTCATTTGCATTTTTAGAATCTTTTTAGAATTGTTTGTTATTTGAGTCTTTAGTTATTGTTTGAGAATCAAAATGACAAAAGAAGTTCATCAAAGTGAATTTAAGACCAAAACAAGAACAAATATCTGTGAATGGGCTCAGAAGGATTTTAACAGCCTGACAGAATTATTATTTTTAAGCATAAACTCACTTAACTTTGTTCAATTTCTCAGAAAACAAGACTTCATATGCTCCAATTTGCATTTCAAGTAAGTGTAATCTTGATTTAACTGACGTTTTGATATTTTTATTGGAAAACAAGACAGAAATACTGTAGAAGATATTAATTTTTTTGCAGTGCATACAACATTTAATGCCTTGGCTTTATGAATTTAAGTCTTTCTGCTCCAATTTAAAACCTTTTTAGGTCTTAATCTGTGGATTTTGGCTGTAACTACATTTATTGCTACATTTATTAACATTCAACAACATAATATCATTAATACAATATAATATAAAAACAAGCATTTTATAAAATTTGACAGAGAAAAAGACAACATTAAGCACAACTCTATTAAAGATTCAGCCACGCTTTATTTTAAGGTCCAATTCTCACTATTTATAAACTATTAACTATGACTTGCCTCCTAATTTGCTGCTTATTAATAGTTGTTACGTTTATGGGGTTAAGATGTCTAGGATATGGTAATGCAGAATAAGGCATTCAGATATGCTTTATAAGCACTAATAAACAGCCAGTATGTTAATAATATGCATGCTAATAATCAACTAGGACATAGAGAGAACTGGTCTCTAAACTAAAGTGTTACTGAAGATTCTTTAAATGTACTTGTGATGCAAACTGTGGAAGACTGTAAGACTGAAGAAAGCCTGTGGTAGTGCATGTGTACCTCTATGCAGAGCGTGATGGGCTCCACTGCTCTCAGAGAGTGCCGGTCAAACGGGTCGAAGCTGTCGTCTCTCATGATGGACGGCTGCAGCACGTAACCGCTCCTGCCGTTCAGCATGAAGAGCGCCTGGTTCATCTGCATGGGTTTATCTGCAGAGAAACGATCGCTCTGTTAAATGACAGGACGACAGAGGAACAAGAGGACAGGAGCGAGAGAAATAAAACTGCACATTTCCCAGTTTACGAAACCTTTTGAGTCTCAAATACTAAAAAAAATGCTATTTTCTTGAAACTACATAAAAACCCTTGTCAGACCAACAAAATTACCCCAAATGTTGTCCCAACATATGTGACCCTGGAGTAGAGGTCTTCACGGGTCCACTTGGATCCGAAAACCCAAGACCCGAGCGGGTTCGGGTCCAAAACTTCTACGAGTGCCTCGGACACGGGTCGGGATCGGTATTAGCAGGCTCGGGTCTCGGGTAATTAAAATAAATGTGCTTTTCCCAAATGGACCCGATAAGACCCGAATTCTTTTAAACTTTCCCGGATGCGTAGCCTACTTGTGCGTTCATGTTAAGTTCATTTTTGAGAAACGCACGTAAAAAAGGAACACGTTTGTAACCTCAGAGATCCATCAGGAAATCCACTCACTTCATTACGCTGCGTGTCAATGCAAGGCTTTTCTTTTTTTTGTGTGCAGAAGCCCTTCACCGGAGATGAGGTAAATAACGTTGCAGACAAAACTAGCAAATCCATGATTTATTAACCTATCGATTTAATTTTTTATAAAACTATCACGTTTATATTTCAAATCCACTGGTTACAATTAAAAGCCAAACTCAGAAATAACATGTATCCATCAGGCAGGTAAAAATATAAAGTAATAGGCTAATAAGTAAATAAACTGAATGAAAGTAATGGAGCAGCGGCCAAATCAGCAGGACCACAGGTTTTTTCTGGACTGATGCGGGGCTGCAGGCTGTGCACACGTCAATGCCGTTTACGTTCGGGTCCAGTCGGGTTCGAAAATAAATGCGGTCGGGTCGGGCTCGGGTCTAATTTCATCGGGTCTGTCTCGTGTCGGGTTTATCTTTTTTTTATTATTATTTATGCACGTCGGGTTCAGGTAAGAAGCGATTCGGGTCGGGCATGGATTTTAAGACCCGAGAAGACCTCTACCTCTGGAGCACAAAACCAGTCGTAGCATAAGCAGCACAGGTATATTTGTAGCAATAGCCAACAATACATTGTATGGGTCAAAATTATCAATCTTTCTTTTATGCCAAAAATCATTAGGATATTAAGTAAAGATCATGTTCCATGAAGATATTTTGTAAATTTCCTGCCGTAAATATATTAAAACTTAATTTTTGATTAGTAATATGCATTGCTAAGAACTTTTTAGGACTATTTTAAAGGTGATTTTCTCAATATTTAAATTTTTTTGCATCCTCAGATTCCAGATTTTCAAATAGTTGTATCTCAGCTAAATATTGTCCTAACAAACCATACATCAATGGAAAGCTTATTTATTATTCAGCTTTCAGATGATGCATAAATCTCAATTTCGAAAAATTGACCCTTATGACTGGTTTTGTAGTCCAGGGTCACATTGTTGAAATGTCAAGGCTTTGTGAGTTCCCAGCATGCATTGCAGCATGCATAAATTATGCAGTTACTGTTATACGATTATTGTTTTGCTGTTTGATGACTTCATTTAAACTTTTTAATTGTTGTTTTGTCATTATTGTTAGTTACGTGTTGTACTGTGATGTAAAGAGCTCATCTTTTACACATTTGTTGATCGCCACCGTTCTTGAGGTTAGTGTCTAGTTTTGAAGCCTAGAGTATGGTCAACCACATATGTCCATTTCCTGGATATCTTAGTCTTGTAAAGTTGTTTTACAAACAAAGACAATGTTGTGTACATATTAGACCAAGTTATCCATTAAGGTTTATCATTCGTAAATAAACAAAAAAATCGATAATATGGTGACTTTTTACACATTCTTTTTTCGTCCAGGAAACAGAAAGAAATAAAATTACCTCAACGACAGTAATTGTTGTTTCAGTTGCTGTGACAAGAATGTTTCTATTAGCAAAATAAGACGATTAGCATTGCATGTTGGCTGTGAGACTATTGTTGAGAGAACTCAAAAGTTTTACTGCATCAAGCTGCCTTATTTTTTTTTACGTTTTCTCAACTATTTATTTTTTACAGTGAGAGCTGTGGCCAGGGGCGTAGTTCTGGGGATAACCAAAACTAGCAAGTACAACCCCCCAATATGTATACCATGGTTAATGGAAACCTAGAACAAGGCTATTAATTAATAGTTTAAATCGCGCCTTTATATCTTTACGTACGAACCGAACGGAGCAGTTATCAGCACAATATTATGACTGAAGCGCAGTTCACGCGGCGCGTGAATCACCGTATACTCTGCGCGTGTTCACCAGCGCGCTCGAGAAGTGTGATGAGATTTGTGCGAGCCATTCCTATCGCGAAGCTGATGGTCAAATGTGCAATCTGTTTGAATTATTAGTTAGTTAAAATGCTATGGAGAAAGTCGAACAGTCTCTAAAAAAGGCAAATAAACTAAAAAGATTGATGAAAAGAGGAGAAAACAGTCTTGAACCAGCACTAACATATATTAAAGTCTTTTTAAACTACTAGAATTCATCACGTTTTATTGTAGGCTTATTTATTGTGGTAAATTTTGTCTAACTTCTTGTAAAATGTATAATCGATAATCTGTTAAGAGAATAGATTTATATTACAATTGTGGCATGTTGTAGATATTGTTTCTAAATGTGCAGGCTGTCTATAAGTGCCTAAATAATAATGGTGTGACGGTACACAGATGTCACGGTTCGGTACGTACCTCGGTTCGGGGGTCACAGTTCGATACGATTTCGGTACAACAAGAAAAATACATGGAGCTAGGTTTCTTTTCATTTATTTTGAACAGATAGTAGTACAAATTAAAAAAAAAAAAATCCACCTAGATGTGAAAATACTAAATATATATATAAAATCTGCAGTACATATGCATACAAGGAATAAATACTTGAAATATATTTGATTTAGTTAACAGATAAACAAGTGGAAAGAACAGTGCGACACGTAACGTATATATGCTGAGTTTCAGTTCATTTTTGTGACACGTTTAATTTGTTCACAGAAAGGAAACTCGAATGGCAGAAAGCGACATCTTATTTGTTTTCTTTATTTTACAAAAGCACAATGTTTTGTTTTCATTGTGAGTGTACACAAATAAAAGCAGACCTTTATATAGTGATGCATTATTAATAAGACAATAAGTGTTTTAAGTTGATTCTGCTGGTATAAGGAAACAGTTGAAGTGATCGCACTGACACACACACACACACACACACACACACACACACATCAGTTCCAGCATTGCTAACTTGACAGCGCAGTTGGTACTTTCTCAAAATAAAATAGTGAACCAAACATCAGCGCCCGCCTCTGTGTCACCGTTGGAACGCGACTGAAGTACAAAGCCTATCATTTACATAATAAATAATAATAGTAGCATTTAGATACATCGCAAATATATAAATATTATGGAATAGCTGGATTTGTGCCGAATGAGAGAGGTAGGATACACGAGCACAAAGCTCCATTTCGCAAACAGTTGAGTGCACAAGCCTTTAAAGTATACTCCTTTATCAGTCTATGTGAGAGACGCGTTCAGAATCAGCACATGATCGCTGTCTAGGGGGCTTTGTTTTCAAGAGCGCAACTCACAGCATTCGCTGTTCTTCTGCTGGCGGTTATCAAACAGCGTTGCATTACTGCGGGCGCCCCCTTCTGGATTGAGGGTGAATTGCCTGTAGTCATGCACCGAACCGAGATGCCTGTACCGTGACGGTTCGGTACGAATACATGTATCGTTACACCCCTACTAAATAATATAAAATACATTATATATCCTATGTAAACAAGTATTGTTAACTAGGCTATTACTTTATTGCATTTATGTTATCAACCAACTTTGCTTGTGTGGATGATTTTACAAAAATAAACATATAGCGTAAGCAAACAAACCAATAAATAAAGCAGGAACATGACCCGGGACTCCACTAAAACATTTCACGCTTCAACCCCCCGATGTTCAAACCAAAACTACACCCTTGGCCTGTGCTCACCTGCGGTCTGGAAGTTAAGGGCCACCAGCTGACTGCCACACAGCCACATGGGTAACGGGTCGTAGTTGGACGAGTCCAGGCGCTGACCGCGAGGGTAGATCCGCGAGAGCTGCAGCCGGTTGTACTGCAGGAACTTCTTTCCTTTGATACGGTTCACATACTTCTCCGCTTTGGTCTCGGGAAACGAGGACATGTCCCGGAAACAGGCCCGCTCCGTCCCGATTTCTGTGAGAGACAGAAGAGGCTTTCAGCATTTGTGTTGAGGAGGAGCTACATGGCATTTCATATTAAAGTAATGTTTCCCAACCCTGTTCTTGAAGACACACACCGACTGTCTTCCTAATCAAGCACACCTGATTCAACTCATCAGTGTGTTAATACAGACTACAAGACCTCAAGCGGATGGGTCAGATACAAGACACCCAAAATGTGTATTGTCTACAGGAACAGGTTTGGGAAAAACCGTGTTAAAGCAATAGAGCACCATGGGAAAAGTGCTGCAGCTAGTTGGGAGAAACTCACTTTACCATGTCAATATATTACATTTAACTTTGAGCTGAGCATGTCACTATGAGCATGAAACAAACACAAAATAAATAAAATAAAACCGTTGTAGTAAGGCACTCAAGAGATTTGTGACCCTGGACCACAAAACCAGTCGTAAGGGTCAATTTTGTGAAATTGAGATTTATACGTCATCTGAATAAATACGTTTTCCATTGATGTCTGGTTTGTTAGGACAATATTTGGCTGAGATACAACTATTTGAAAATCTGGACTCTGAGGGTGCAAAAAAATCAAAATATTGAGAAAATCACCTTTAAAGTTGTCCAAAAGAAGTTCTTAGCAATGCATATTCCTAATCAAAAATTAAGTTTTGATATATTTACGGTAGGAAATTTACAAAATATATTCAAGGAACATGATCTTTACTTAATATCCTAATGATTTTTGGCATAAAGGAAAAATGGATAATTTTGACCCATACAATGTATTGTTGGCTATTGCTACAAATATACCTGTGTGACTTATGACTGCTTTTGTGGTCCAGGATCACATTTTGGAAAATGTCCTGAAGTCAAGACCCATTCAATAATGATAGTTGGTCTGATTTTATATAAAGTGGTCAAGTTCACAGTAATTTATAAATATAATGAATATCTGATTTGAATACAGTTTATTTGGCCATTAGGTTTTCTAGAGAGCATCTAGAGTAACTAGACTAACTGTGTAACCCCTTGAAAGAATGAAAGTGTTAAGTTTAAATCCAAGCTATTAAAACATCAGCCTTAAAGGGGGGGTACAATGCTGTTTCATGCATTCAGAGTTGTTTACACTGGTAAAGAGTTTGATTCTCATGCTAAGCATGGACAAAGTTTAAAAAAAAAATTGACGTATAACAGAGTATTTCTGTGCCAAAAATCTCACTTCCGGATTCGTACAAGTTTCGGAGAGTTTTTTTCGATCGTTGTTCTTTATGACGTAAACGACGGTGGAACTCCTTATATGGGCATTTCTCCCGGAAGAACGCACCCATGCACGCATCGACCAGAGCGAGAACGAGAGCGTGCCCATCAATGCGCTTCAGTCGGCAGGCTGGCAGCACGGGCCTCGCTCGGGAAGAATGTCTCTAAAGAAGTGTGTTTTTGGTTGTGAGGGAAAGATAACCTTGTTCAGCTTCCCAAAACAACCCACCGTTACGTGAACAGTGGATATAGTTTGTTTTTCCGGGGCAGCAATGGAGTTTCTCAAGTGTTTTGTTGACGAACGTTTTATAAACAAGGCCCAATTCGACGCTGGATTTGCACATCGTTTAATACTGAAAGATGGAGCGGTCCCAGCTATAAAAGATCCCGGTCATGATTCAGAACTGCAGATGGTAAGTGAAACGGCATCAAACGTCTGTGTTTTGTTGGCGATCGGAGCAAGTGCTCGTCACTCTTTAGCTCCGCCCACACGGCACGCCTCCAGGAGCTCGGCTTTTTTCGGAGAGAATCGTAAATCTGTATCTTTCTTTTATAAATATGATAAAACTAAAGACTTTTTGGAGATATGAAGGATGCAGTACTACTCTATAGGTACTCAAGATTAACATGAGATTGGGTGAAACGGTGTGCGTTAGGTCCCCTTTAAGTGCAGAATGATTATTTTCATGAATCAGTATAAACTGACCATTTTAATGACTCAATTCAAAACAGATTTAAGGATGTATTATCATCATTAAAACATGTTAATATGTGCCATTAACATATTAAACATTGCATTTTTTACTGATATATGCAAACTTTGCTACGCAATAATTAGTGCATATAAAAATAACATTGTGTTAATTCAGAGAGTTCATTACTGTCAACTTTGCACTATTTTAACCTTGTTTTAGAATTTAGTTTTGGTAAGAATTATTAAAGCAAAAAATAATGATCTTCTAATTAGGTTATTATTAATGAGCATAATTATGAGTTTGTATGTACAAACAATTTTTTTTTTTTAAACGTGAAAAATAATGATATACACTAACTATACGGCTCAGCCTTAGCTATCAAAAAGTGAGTTAGGAACACTTTATTATTTTAGTAGCACTGATGTACTGTTACTTTCTGTTAATATTTTGAATTTGATTTTACTTTTATACTTGCTGTTTTCATTTTAATTTTAAAGTTTAAGTTTTAGTAATTTTGTTGTGTTTTTGTCAATTATTTTTAAATGCGTGTAGTTTTATTTACATTTTAGACACATTTTACCTTTTTAGATTTAATTTAATTTAGTTTTATTGTTTTATCTCATTTTTTAGTATAAGTTTTTTTTTTTTTGTTAATGTTTGTTTTATTCCACAAATAATTTTTTTAATGGTTTTAGTGGTAACACTTTAGAATAGGGAACACTTATAAACTATTAACTACAACTTTTCCCTCAATTAAACTCCTAATTAGCTGCTTATTAATAGTTAGTAAGGTAGTTGTTAAGTTTAGGTATTGGTAGGATTAGGGATGTAGAATAAGGTCATGTAGAATAAGGCATTAATATGTGCTTAATTACTACTAATAAATGGCTAATATTCTAGTAATATGCATGCTAATAAACAACATGTCTTACTGTCTTCATCAAAAGGAACCGGTCGGCAGTAGATGACGAGGTCTGACAGCTCTAGAGCAATCTTCTTTCTTCTTTCCATCATTTTACCCTCTTCAAGCTGACGGAGAACAAATAATCATTAGTCATAAACACTGTCATACAGTACGTGTGTCGAAACGCAAAACACATTCTTAGGAAACTGCATACATTTGATCATATGATTTACAAGAAGGAGAACATATCATTTTAAAAGCATACAGTATGTGTGTCGAAACGCAAAAAAGTCACTTAGGAAACTGTGCGATTTTAAGCCCGGTCATCTGCATACATTTTAAGACAAAATTTTGAAAATCCTAAAAGATTCCTATAATCCTAGGCTAAAATCTGTAGTCTCTGATCGCTGGTTTGACATGTTCACCGACAGCCGATTAATGGCTGTTGCGATCAAATTTCACCTCCGACGAAGTTCTGGCAGTGTCAGAAGATTTGGCGAACAGTCCTGCAGTGTGACTACCCCTACGATGAATGTCAAACTGTCTCCGTTTTTCAAGACAAGCTATGAGCAGAATTAATGCTGGAGAATTATTCTATCAGCCATAAACTCCGGCGCTCACGGAATTCATCTGATGTGTTGCCTTTTCTATATAAACACTGGTTGTGCTGCTGTTTTCATGTGTGTGTGTAGAGCTGCATACACTATTCTTCTTAAATACGCCGTTATTGCCGCCGTTCATATACTTTTCATGATAGCCAACATTTCGGTCCCGCGTGTAATGCAGTTCGCAGTCACTGGACGTGTCCGGACAAGTTTTCTTGCGCGCACCCGTTTTTAACTCGTCTTGACTGTCGTACAGTCTGACATTAATGACATCTGAGATCCCACAGTGTGACATGATCATCATGTTCGTACAGTCTGACAAGCACAATCCTAAAGGACTTTTAAAAAAAATCGCACAGTGTGAGCCCGGCTTTAGATGCATTTGATCACATGATTTACAAGAAGGAGAACAAATAATCTCAGCAGAGGTTTAGTAACAGGTGGAGACGGTGGGTTTGATTGTGTTACTGCAGAGGAGATATGGTCTCGGAGCTGACCTTAGCTTCAGAGGTCATGGCGACCTCGCGGATTTTCACCACCCAGTCCTTTAGCTCCTCCTGGGAATTGGCTGCGATGTCCAGCACCGGGCCGGATGCGAGGCGAAGCCACCGGGACCAAAGAGAAGACAAACTGTCTGCTGCCCTTCCCTTCAGACCTGACCACTACAGGAGAGACAGCATACACTTAACACAAGACAACATCAAACAACATTCAACTCAGGGTTGCCAGGTCTGACAAACAAAACCAGACCAACTGCAATTCAAAACTAGCCCAAAAAGCTAGTTTATGGTTTTCCCCTGTGCTGGGAATGCCCTCGGTCAAGACAGTGATCCGGGGGATCGCTTTAAATCGCGGACTAAAAAACAACCCACAGAAACAGTGTAAAAGTAGCACAACCTGGCATCCCCGATACAAGTCCTGCAATCCACATTTCTGTTCTGAAACCTGATGTTTAATGATGGGGAAAAATATGGCAGCACAGTAAATTAATTGAATTTATGGCCAAAAAAAGCCTCAATATGAAAGGTCACTGAAAAGGCCACAATGGAAAAATTAAGGGGGTTTGGTGATAGATAGTTAGATAGATAGACAGACTATACATTTAATTTCTCATTTTCTTTTACCTTTAGCTGAAGTACTAAAATAACTAAATTATAACCGTAATAATTATATAAAAACAATAACTAAAAGAAATGACAAAAACAACAAAATTACTAAAACATACACTAAAATTAAAAATAATTATAATAGTATATTAATGATAGTAGAATAGTTTGGGTTGAGCTATATAGTTTAAAAAATAAATCATTATTGTAGTACATGGAAATAAATTAATGTCAGGGAAGAGGAACACACACACACTCACCGATCTGACAGGAAGACACGTCCACACTTCCTCTCAGGAGATCTCCCAGAGGACTGTTCTCTGTGGCCTGCTGAGCGAGAGCGAGAACAGGGGTAAAGGCCTCTGACACAACACAACACACACACACACACACACGCTCTACTCACTGATCTGTCAGGCTCCATGGCCATCGGGCTGATTTCCTCAACGTAATTCGCAGGGAACCACTGCTGCTTCTTCCCGCCATGGTCTCCCTTCCACCTGAGCGGGAACACAAACACACACAGTCCTCATGGTGTTTGTGAACCAAATCAAGACTGAAAGAGACAAACCGGCTCCAAACACAAACACAACGCACCTCATGCTGGTAAATATAGGCTTTGGCAAATAAATGAGACTTTCTGGCTAGTGAGATATCAATGTAAGAAATTCAAACAGTGCATGGCATTGAGCACAATATAAAAAAAGACCCTTCAGCGCTCAACAATAATGGCCCAGAGCAAGTGTAAAGGCCAGTTCACACTATAACAATAACTATATTAGCATCCACACCAGCGGACAACACTCTTTATTATAAACACACTGCAGTTTTATCATCTGCCACTTTAAAGTCCGGTGGATTCTGATTGGCTGTCAATGCTTTTAACCTTCATCAGCTGGAAAAAGTTGTTCTGAAAATCATTTCAATTAGAGATCTAATTGTCAGAACGATTAGATTTATTGAAATGATTATCGCTATAGGCATGAGTGGGCCGAGACACAGTCTTGGGTCAGATGTCACTTGTTTTTAGTTTAGTTTAATTTAGTTTACCTACCTAATTAGTGGCCTCATTTAGCACTTCTGTGTTTTAGAACTACTTCTTCATTTTGTATATAAGTTTAGCACTATATTTCGGTTTATTTTTGTAGGAAAGTGACTCAGACAAGCAGAACCTTCTCCCCAAATGACGCTACACTCCTGTGAATTGTCACAAACTGACGCTCACAGCATTATTGCTGCATTACAGCATTAATCTGTAGTTATTCTTGACTACAGATTTAAAATCTGCTGTAGCTTCTGTGGCTAGTCAGATCGTCCCTCAGTAGTGTGCACACTACAAGAGCATCAGGCATACACTACAATCTGCTCGTCACTATATGTCAAAAGCAATGAGCTTGATCACTGTAGTGTGCACTTGGAGTGACTGACATGAACTTCATTCAGTCCTGTTTTAACACCAAATCAGGGTTATTATAATTAACTAAAACCGTAAAAATAATGTTCGTTACTTGAAATAACAAATAAAAAAAAAAAGAAAGAAAAAAATCATCATATTCATTGAGCTTAACTTGATGTACTAAAATAAACTAAATAAAGAAAATTAATTAAAACTATACAGACATTTTTAAAAACAAAAACTAAGAAAAATGACAAAAAACAAATACTAAAAATGTTAACGAACATGAAAGCAGAAACTATAAAAAAAAATCGAATTCAAACTATTAAGAAAAACTACAATAGTATTTCAATTATATATATATATAATATATTATTTTTTATGTTTGGTTATATATATATATATATATATATATATATATATATATATATATATATTTATATTTAACATTGACTTTGCAGCTGTATATTGACAGTGTCTTGTACTCACCAGCCTCCTTCCTGTTTGTCCACGTTCTGAATGACGGCAGTCTTACTGAAGGAAAGTTCATCATCGCGCTGGGCTTTATATTCATACATGGCTCGTACTGTGCACTGCTCTCACACACACACACACACACACACAGGACCGTCATACACTAAACCAAACAGTACCAGAAACACGCAGTACATGCAGAGAGAGCAGGGGTACCTTAAACGTGGGCATCTGATTGGCTTCCACATAGAATCCAGGGTTACGGCCTTCATACAGAGATCCATAATCAGGCTCCTGCATTCAGACAAGAAGAGAAAGAGCTTTCACTTTAACTCAGGCCACTCAAAAACCGCCGGACAGTGAGGTCTAACTAACAATTAATAGGTACATTTGTAAACCAAAACCACAATATCACACAGATCTAGTGTACAACCTGCTAGTTCTTTCAAATAATCGAACAGCAGTTTCCAAGAAAGACTGTAAAGGAAGAGAGTTACTTTTCTCACACTTAAACAAAATGATCAATTATTTCTTGGATGTACAGATGTGCTCAAGGATCTCTCAAAATAAATTCAAGCACTGGCTGAGGCCAGATTCACAAAACATTATGAATACAATTATTCTTAATAATTGCCCTTTTTTATTATTATTATCATCATCATTTTATTATTTTTCTCTTTTCTATATTGTAGTCCAAAATATTCTTAATGTTCTTATCTTTTTTTTGTTACTATTAAAACTTAAAAATTCAAATTCTTGAAAAGAATGATATTAAAAATCAAATAATTTCTTAAAGTTAGGATAACCTCAAACTTGTCTTAAATCCCAAAAGTAAGGTACTTAACTTTATTGGGATGTATCAAATTATTATTTTTGTAATTAAGCATTAAAACAAAACACTAACTACATATAATATTACTATGTGCACAAGTGCTCTGAAGTCACACAAATGATCAATCATGAACACAGTTAACGGTCATGATTATGCATGATGTAACTTTTTGGATTTGAGATTCAGTAACAACTCTACGAAAATGTCATTTACATTTACATTTATGCATTTAGCAGACGCTTTTATCCAAAGCGACTTACATTGCATTCAAGTTACAGTATTTACATTTTTATCAGCTCTTGGTGAAATAGTCAAATAGAGAATGACCTTGTTTTTCATTTTGTAATTGTTACAGTATAAATTTATTCTTACAGCACAATTACAGCATGATTATTTTCAGGGACCAATTCTCACTATTAACTAACTATTAACTATGACTTTTGCCTCAAACTCCTAACTTGCTGCTTATTAATAGTTAGTAAGGTAGTTGTTAAAGGGTTAAAATTCAGTCATTAATTAGTCACCCTCATGTCGTTCCAAACCCGTAAGACCTTCGTTCATCTTCGGAACACAAATTAAGATATTTTTGATGCATTCTGGGAGCTCTCTGACCCTCCCATAGACAGCAAGGATCTTTACACGATCAACGTCCAGAAACGTAGCAAGGAGTTCGGTAAAATAATCCATGTGACATCAGGGGTTCAACCGTAATTTTACGAAGCTACGAGAATACTTTTTGTGTGCAAAGAAAACAAAATTAACGACTTTATTCAACAATTCTTTTAGAGAGTATCACAACGCATGTACGCGCTTTCCCCAGAACGTAATCAACGCATTTCAGTTGTGTTGCTGTCTATGGGAGGGTCAGAGAGCTCCCAGAATGCATCAAAAATATCTTAAATTGTGTTCTGAAGATGAACGAAGGTCTTACGGGTTTGAAACGACATGAGGGTGAGTAATTAATGACAGAATTTTAATTTTGGGTGAACTATCCCTTTAAGTTTAGGTATGGGGTGATCTTGCAGAGTAAGGCATTAATATGTGCTAAATAAGCACTAATAAACAGCCAGTATGCTTGTAATATGCAAACACTTATTTTAACAGCACCCAAACTGAACCAATCACAGCGAGACAAATCAAGATTTCAGTATGCATGCCGTCAGATCTGCTACATGTATTGCAAGTCCAGATTTAAAGATTCTACTAGTGCTGTCAAATGATTAATTGTGATTAATCACATCTAAAATAAAAGTTTTTGTTTACATAATATATCTGTGTGTACTGTGTATATTTATTATGTATATATAAATACACACACATATACAGTATATTTAGAAAATATTTACATGTATATATTTAATTTATATATAAATATATTTAATATATAAACATAACATTTTTCTTAAATATATACATGCATGTGTGTCTATTTATATATACGTATAATAAATATACACAGTACACACACAAATATATATTATGTAAACAAATACATTTATTTTGGATGCAATTAATCACGATTAATCCTTTGACAGCACTAGTTTCTACATGTGAGTTGTTCACCAGTGAGTGTTTTGAATTAATCATCTAATTAGTTCCCTTTGTTTATTAGTCTAGAAATTCCATACTGGTGCATCCTTAAAGAGACAGTTCACCCAAAATTCTGCCATTCTGATCTCATTTCGCACCAAAACTGTATGACTTTCTTTCTTCTGAGGAACATAAAATATATTTTGAGAAATGTATAAGTGCTTTTTTGTCCATACAAAGGAAGTCAATGGTTTGGTTTACAAGTCTGGTTTTAAAATAGGCTATCTTGTTTTCTGAAAGACAGAATTCAGTTTTGAGGGTGAGTAAAGTGTTGACATTTTAAATTTTTCGCTGATCTTTCCCTTTAAGCAGCAATCACTCACAGCAGTGCCGATCTTCTCCAGTGTTTCCTCGTTGATGGGGTAGCGTAGCTTCATCTTACGGTACAGTGGATGTTTCTCATAGTAACTGATTAAATCTACTAAACTGTCAAACTCTGAGGTGCCCAAAACCACCATCTGTCCCTCCTGCTGCACGCGGCAGTGCTTTATCTTGCCCTCCGCCCTGAGAGAGAAAGACGAGAGTGAGAAACACTGCAGAGACAAGGACACAATCAAACATGAGAGCGGGAGTCTGGATCTCACCGGAAGGAAATGGCGAAAGAGTTGACTTCTGTTCTCTTCCTAACGAGGAAAGCCCCGTCACGTGGGACTCTCATCAGCATGTTTTCAGCCTGACTGCGGGACAGAGACGCGTGATACCACCTGCACAGAAAACACACACAACACACGCTCAAATTAGACCGGGAAAACACAGGAGGACAGGAAGCTGCATACCTTAGACCCACCCTGAGTGAGCTATCATCAGTCCACCATTGTTTCGACGCCGGAGCGGTTGTAGACAAGAATGGCTCCTAAGCGATTGAGGTGTTTTGTTGTTGGATGTAATAATGAACATAGCAGTCATCATTTACTCCTGACATCTGAGCCTCTGAAGACGCAGAGGATTACATTTGTTTCTGAAGGGAATGCGCAGATCCCCGATCTGCCTAAATGCGTCTATCTTTGCGCAAATCATTTGTGATCCAGCTTCACCAACAGAAGAAGTGAGTATAAGGTTTTTTAATGAATCTTTGCAAATCACCTTTCCTAATAATATACTAGTTAGCAAGTTTCACGATGATTGCGGCTAAAGTTTCCCGTCTCTCAGAGTGCGGCTCGGAAGAAAGGGGCGGGGTCAGCAGAGCTCATTTGCATTTAAAGGAACATGCACTAAAACGGCTCTCTTAAAACAGAGCTGATTTTGACAGGGTAAAAAGGGTGTTGTTTTACACTACCTTTAGAAATTTTAACCAAACTATGTTACAGACTTTTCGATAAGACCCTAAAGAATCCTATCAACTTGTGGAAAATGGGCATCCGATGATCCCTTTAATAAAAAGTCTATAACATACTTTGGTTAAAATTTCTCAAAGGTAGTGTAAAACAACACCCTTTTTACCCTGTCAAAATCAGCTCTGTTTTCAGCGAGCCGTTTTGTTGCATGTCCCTTTAAATGCTAATGAGCTCTGCTGACCCCGCCCCTCTCTTCTGTGGGGTGACGAGCCATTCTCTGAGAGACTGTTTACTTTAGCCACGGAACTGGCTAACCAGCACGTTAAAAAGAAAGGCAATTTGCAAAGATGCATTAAAAAACACTTATACTCACTTCTTCTGTAGATGAAGCTGGATCATGAATGATTTGCGCGAACAAACGCATTTAGGCAGATCGGGGATCAGTGCATTCCCTTCAGAAACAAACATAATCCACTGTGTCTTCAGCGGCTCAGATGTCAGGAGTAAATGACAACTGCTATGTTCATTATTACATCTGTTTTCTTTTTATTTATTATAAATTAACAAAAGCAAAAAAGGCCTCTAACATTAGCTTGCTCTATTCTTTTTCTATTCTATCGGTCTTCTTTTTATTTATTATATAATATAAAAAAACCTTGCCAAGTGTACTGCGTTGGGCTAACCGAGATCTGTTATAGCACTTACATTTTATTGCTCTTTTGTTAGTTTTGATTGCTTCTATTGTCCTCATTTGTAAATTGCTTTGGATAAAAGACTAAATGTAATGAACTGTCCCTGTAAGTCGTTTCGATCATCAGCTGGGTCAGTTGTGGACGTGTTGTGGACGTGGGACTCACTCTTTGCTCTCGTGAGCGTTGGTCTGTGGCACTGGCTCGGTCAGCTTCATCTCAAACTCGTTGCAGCGCAGAGGCACCTGCTGGTAATGTGTGATGAGTGCGAACAGCGTGTCGAACACCAGGTTATCCGTCAGGTAGAACTTGGGGCTGCCAGCCTCCTGCCGAGAGTGAATCCTGCAGTGCTGAACCCGACCGGACCGCCTGAGCAGAAACAACCCAAACACAACCCAAAACGCTCTTATTTCACAGCCGCTTTACACTCTCCAGTAAGCAAGCAGTCAGCCACTGCTCTGTGAGGAGCTGAGGTGAAGCTGAGCTGTGGTTACCAGAAGGAGAGAGTGTAGTCTCCCACGAAGGTCTCGCTCTCCCGCACCAGGAACGAGCCGTCCGGCGCGCCGGTCTCCAGACAGTACTCCGACAGCAGACGCTCTGCAATCTGACGCCCGTCACGCCCCGCTCCCAGCTTCCCGTGAAACCACTTCTCCGTCACATGCTGGTCCATGCCGTTACAGGTCTGGAGAAGAGGAGCAGCTACAGTCTGAATGCTCAACGACACGAATGTGTTCAAAGACCTACCACTGCCGGTCAAGTAGGATTTTTCATGTTTTTTAAAGAAGTCTCAAGGCTTTATTTATTTGATCAAACATACTGAAAAAAAAAAACAGTAATATTGTGAAATATTATTGCAATTTAAAATAACGGTTTTCTATTTTAACATACATTAAAATATAATTTATTGCTGTGATATAAAGCTGAATTTTCAGCATCATTACTCCATTCTTCAGTGTCACATGATCCTTCAGAAATCATTCTAATATGCTGATTTATTATCAGTGTTGGAAACTGTTGTGCTGCTTAATATGTTTTTGTAACCTGTGATACTTTTTTCATGATTTTTTTGATGAATAAAAAGTTAAAAAGAACAGCATTTATTCAAAATAGAAATCTTTTGTAACAATATAAGTATTTACTATCACTTTGTATCAATTTAACACATCCTTGCTGAATAAAAGTACTACTTTCTTAAAAAAAAAAAAAGAAAGTGACCCCAAAACTTTTGAATGGTAGTGTATATTGTTACAAAAGATTTCTATTTTGAATATATGCTGTTCTTTAACTTTTTATTCATCAAAGAATCCTGAAAAAAGTATCACAGATCCCCCAAAAATATATATATTAATCAACACCACTGTTTCCAACACTGATAATAAATCAGCATATTAGGATGATTTCTGAAGGATCATGTGACATTGAAGACTGGAGTAATGATGCTGAACATTCAGCGCTGCATCACAGAAATACATTGTATTTTAAAGTATATTAAAACAGAACTTAAATACATAAAAATATGTTTTTAAACATATTTAAAAAAATAATAATTTTTCTGTATTTTCGATCAAATAAATGCAGAAATGCAGCCTTGATGAGCAGAAGAGACTTCTTTAAAAAAAAAAAAAAAACATTACAAACCTTACGGATCCCAAATTTTATAATGGCAGTGTATACTATCTATCTATATATATATACACACACACACCCCTAATTTAATTTAGCTGAATCGAAAGCAGCACAGGAAGTTCTCTGGACACTAACGAAACTGGGGGCTTTTTTGTGGACTGTGTTAAATTAAGCTACTATTAACAGCAAACGTACATCTACAAGACGTCTTCTAAAGAGCACTTTAGACTTTAAGTAACCCTTTAGATTAGGGAACACATTCACTATTAACTACGAGTTTTCCTCAGTAAACTCCTAATTTGCTGTTTATTAGTAGTAAATAAGATTGTTGTTTTATTAGGGTTAAGGGATCTAAAATATGCTCATGCAGAATAAGGTATTATTATGTGCTTTATAAGTACGAATAAACAGCTAATGCTAGTAATATGCATGCTAATAAGCATCTAGTTAACAGTAGAAAAGCATCTGCTGTGTCCGAACATCTGCGTTTTTTTAAAAGTCAGTTTTACATTTGTTCTGAAACAACTAAAATACATTTTCTAAATGTCTATTTAACAACTGTCAAGAAACGTCTCAGACGCACGGCAGATGAGCAAACACTAAAATATGTCTTCCAGATGAAAACACGCATCACATAGACGTCTCGACGATATACGTGTGCTAGCTCGGCTCTAAACGATAGCAGATTAGCCCAAACGCACAATGTAGCAAAAATCGGTTGTGTAACCTCAACGTTTGTCACACTGACCACTAAATAAGCTCAAAGATGTCTGAAGAGTTTTTAAAGTCAAATTTAAAATAAGACCTGCACAAATAAAATTAATAGCATATGTCCCAACAGAGCAAACCTGGACAAAATTAAATAAATCACGTATCTCAGATTCTTCACTTGATTAAACAGCCTGCAGCACACATTCAACTTCAAACAGGGTAACTGCAAGTTTAAAATACTCAAGACAGTGTGTGTATATATATATATATATATATATATTTTTTTTTTTTTTTTTTTTTTTTTTTTTTTTCACACACAACATATATACATACATATATATATATATATATATACACACACACATATACATATGTATACTGAGTAAACCCTGTCTTGAGTATTTTAAACTTGCAGTTACCCTGTTTGAAGTTGAATGTGTGCTGCAGGCTGTTTATTTATATATATATATATATATATATATATATATATATATATATATATATATATATATATATATATATATAAATAACACACACACATATGCATATACACACGTATACATATATATATATATATATATATATACACACACACATACATACACACACACATATAGATACATACATATAAACAGATTATTGTGCCAATACACAATACGCAATTTATACACAATGCATTCAATTTTGTTTTTAGCCTTTCTTTCCTGTGACAGGATGGCCCAGTGAGAGAGAGAGAGAGAGAGAGAGAGAGAGAGAGAAAAAGAAAGAAAGAAAAAGACTAATTTTCTAATATTTATGCTTTAGTACTTCCAGCTGCACATTCAAGCAGATGAGGGAGTTAAATTGTGCACTGTTACAACAATTAACAACATATTTCTGTATAAAAACCATAAAGTAAACACTGTCATAAATCATCAACAAGATCATAAGCAATCACTTGGCTTAAATGCACAGTATTCATTAACTGCTAAATGCTCTGAAAGCAAGAGTCTGTAGAACACAAAAGAGAGCGTTTATTTCATTAAATCATAGCCTTTTGAATGTTGGTTAATTATCACATAGGCTAATTTTGCAATTCCTGTTTGTCTGTCCCTAATGATTATTAAGATTTACACCATTTAAGACCTTGAATTTAATAAAACTGAATTTTTTGCGACTCGTGGGGACCCTGAAGCTACACTTATGTGAAAACAGCTAAACAACTATGACACGACTGAAAACTGCAGTCAGGTTAGCAGAGTTTCCCTCACCTCTCTGTGCTCCTCCTCATCCTCGTTCCCTTGATTACTCGACGTCTCTTCAGAGTAATAGATCTTATTGCTGGTCAGAACAAAGAAGTGAGGATACCACTCCTGTGAGGACAACAGTGAACATCTAGGATGAGTCTCAACAGTCTGCCAACAGATTTAGCATCTCTATTGGAGCAGATGAAGGTGATCTCACGTGGTTGATGGGATCCTCCAGGTACAGGATGCCGTTCTTGATGGAGTTGCTGATGTCGTTCTCTGAGTAGGGCGTTGAAGACGAGACCTCCTCGTATGCACTTCCCTCAGCTAATTTCTTGTGCTGAACACATTAATCCAACAATGAAGGTGCTTAGTTGAGAAAATCTTAACATAAATAGCTACAAAATGGCATTTCCTCTCATGTAGCCAATGGGCTCTCACCTTGATCAGGATCTTCTTCTTGAGCTGATTGGGCGAGGGGAGACCGTCGGCTGAGATGTCCACCGCTTTGGTCAGGAGCATCTCTCCAAACACTTTCTTAAAGTAGTTGGCCATGTTTCTCTGCTGGACAATACTGCAGTGGTCCTCGATGGAGAGGATGATGGGATAGCTGCGTGCAAACACATGTAAAGGAATCACAATGACTATTGCATAACACACATTCAGAAGATTACCTTATCAAAACATCACACACAGAACCGGTGTGTGCAGACGTCACACTCACTCAGACGTAACGAAGGCATGTTCTTTGATGGTGTTAAGCACATCGAAGAACTTGATCTTGGTGGTGAGGGTGTGACCGTGGTAGATAACAGGCATCCCATCAGGACCGTCCCAGCAGTCCACTGCAAAAGCACACAACCACACGTTACAACCAGCTACCAGAGACACAACAACACACTTACAGGACATTGATACTGCCGTGTCAGTCTAGTCTCATAGTTCTAGCTCTAAAAAAAATTATAAAACGTTCTAGTCAAATTTCAGTTCCTAAAAAAATAAAAAATATATAATTGCTATACATTTCTGCACTTTTTGTTTGCCTGTTTATTGTTACATTACGTGTTTGTTACATTTAAAAAAAAATAATAAACAATAAAAAAAAAATACAAAGTAAACAATGATGACAAAACAAACAAACGACCAAACAAACCAAAAGAAACACGCATGAAAAAACCCAAAAGAAACAAACACATCAAACAAACAAATAAACCAAAAGAAACAAACCAATGAAACACACAAACAATACAAAAGAACCAAATACATGAAAAAATGAAACAAACCAAGAAACAATCACATGAAATAAACAAATAAACCAAAAGAAACAAACTAATGAAACAAACAAACCAAAAACATGAAAAAAATAAAACAAACACACACGAAACAAATGAAAAACAAACCAAAGGAAACAAAACAAACACATGAATCAAACAAATGGTATAAACAAATAAACCAAAAGAAACAAACACATGAAACAAACAAATAAACCAGAAGAAACAAACAAATTGAACAAACAAACAAATAAACCAAAAGAAACAAACACATGAAACAAACAAATAAATCAAAAGAAACAAACACATGAAACAAACAAAATAAACAAACAAATTGAACAAACAAACAAACATGAAACAAACCAAAACACATGAAACAAAAAAACAACAAATAAATCAAAAGAAACAAACAAACATGAAACAAACCAAAACACATGAAACAAAAAAACAACAAATAAACCAAAAGAAACAAACAAATTGAACAAACAAACAAACAAACATGAAACAAACCAAAACACATGAAACAAAAAAACAACAAATAAATCAAAAGAAACAAACGAATGGAACAAACAAATAAATCAAAAGAAACAAACTAATGAAACAAACAAATAAACCAAAAGAAAAAGAAACACATGAAACAAACATATCAAAAGAACCAAACAAACAAGTACATGAAATTCAGATTTTTTTAACATGTTTTATTCCAGAACCTAGAACTAAAACAGCAGGATATGCATTTTATTATTTACCAACTACAATAATGTAAATATACAGTGTACTAGAAGTGTAGTCTGCTAGTTTTACTACTGGGAGGAAAAGGTGAAAAGAGAACTATTGTAAGATATGATGCTCAATACAAAATAGCTGTATTATCAGCATGTCAGTTTCAAGATAATAAACAGAAATATTTTGAAATGTGTTTGCATATCAAGCATTCATCAACAGCAGTGTGCAACGTTAATAATGGCTGGCTGAGTGTTGTGTTGAGACTCACACTCGATGCATCTGCAGCCCATCCGCAGACAGCGGGCGTACGCCTCCAGAGACGACTCACTGGAAAACTGGTCTCCCGTCAGATAGCTAAAAATACAAGCAGACACGTCAGGGCCTGTCTGAGATCCTCCATAACACACATCAGCACTGGCACACACCTTACTCTCAAGATCAATAACCTCTCACCTCTACTACAGCTCATAAACCACGTAAATATTCTTTACAAATGCGTTAAAGGATTATTTCCATTCTGTCAGTCTTTCATTGCTTCCCCTTAAACTACCTCACAGCTTTATAATCTAGTTACACCGGTTAAACACAAAAATCTACCTTAATTGTTCTGGAGTCACTAAAGAAACCAAATGCTAGGATTTAAAATCAATTATGCACTCAAAGCAAAAGTATGCAATGAGTAACACTTAACTGGTCTGAAAGTCATATCGTATGAAAAGATACAGAAACCTCTCCACTCATCTGCCCTTTTCAGATTCAGACACTCCCCAACATCTGCGTCAGACATGTCTTTCTATTCACGTTTACAAGTTACTGACAGATACACAATACACTTTCACAGGTGACTTCTCTTTGTTCAAGTTGCATATTGTGTTGGTTGTTCAACATCACACTTTAGTTTTGCACATTAGGAAGCCACAACTCTGAAAGCATGTGTACGTTGGCCAGACATTTATCTGACAGGCTCATTTTCATAATTATGGCAACACATTTATGATTTAGTGCGTGCGTGCGTGTATATATACACACATATATACACATATATATATATATATATATATATATATATATATATATATATATATATATATATACATATACATATACATATGCATATATATATATATATATATATATATATATATATATATACATATTTATATCACAAAATAAGGCAGAAAATATATTTTATAGCTTCTGTATGTGTATGTATAACATTTTGTAAATGTATTACTGTAAATATATCAAAACTTCATTTTTGATTATATGCATTGCTAATAACTTCATTTGGACAACTTTAAAGGCGATTTTTTTCAATATTTCGATTTTTTTGCATCCTCAGATTCCAGATTTTCCATTAGTTGTATCTTGGCCACATATTGTCTGATCCTAACAAACCATACATCAATGGAAATATTATTTATTCAGCTTTCAGATGATGTATAAATCTCAATTTCGGAAAATTGACACTTAAGACTGGTTTTGTGGTCCAGGGTCACATATTACCTGGAAAAGACTTGAAAAACACATATCGTCTTCACGTTTCATCCATTAAGTTTTATGCTTGTTATTCAGCTTAGCTACAGCGATAAACGACCGAGAAAAAGTGCAGGGGAAGAGTTTAGATTGTATAAAAAGTCTGGGGACACCTCACCCGCGTACACCCATACAGGGAGCCACCACAAAGGGATGAAAGAGCAGCATGCGGCTCGGGAGCCGCGGGTTGCCGACCCCTGACCTAGAGGAATGCAGGTGCTCAAACATGCAGCAGCTCAAAACTCAAATATTTTTTTTAAAATGTCATGATGAACATTTTAAACCGTGTACATGTGCAAATCTGCAAAAAATATATAAATAAAAAAAATAGGACTTTCTATTTGCTTTTAAACTGTAAACGTTTTCACTAAGCTGTTTTTCTTATTTATCAAGTTCTATTCTATTTCATTTTCTCCTTAGCTCCATGTCGCAGTAAGTTTTGGGAGTTCATTTTTAGTCCATCTCCAATCCTGAAAAGTCTGTCTTGCAGAGATTGACTAAAAATGAGCTCCTAAAACTTACTGCTCGATTCTGGAAGATAAATTCTTCAAACAGTGGTACAAGAGGATGTGGTGCTGGTCCTTCAAGAGTCACTCTCAACTTATTTGTCTATAAAGCCTATACAAAAATGAGTCTTCATGTATTTCACAACGCTTCAGCATGTTATTCTTATTAAGTGAGGGTCATTCTTTAGGATTTTTCACCCAAGCAAAGTCTCTGAGAACCTGACACCTTGTAATTCTGGAGACTCCAGGTAGGTTGCAGTTCTGGAAAATGGTGTTGCTGGAGACTAAATAGTTCCCGCTGGTTTTACACCTAATTCTTCACATTAATTCTTAATTATTTTGCAGTTAAGGTGGGTCTTTTCTTCTCCACCTGTTTCTGTCAGACCCCAATGACCCAATGCGAATTTTGCTGACCAATGGTCATACCTTAACTTTGCAATTTCTGTATTGCATTAGTTTTGAATATTTCTCATGGGGATTTAATATTTTTTTACTTTTCAGTTAAATCTTCTCATTTCATCTGTAAAAGAAAACATCTAATAATTCTGCACACTGAATATATGGAGTCTTTCACTTCCAGCCTTCATGGACAATTATATACCACTTATAAATGTTTAAATACAAAATTAATTGTAGTCATTAAGATTGATGTGGTTTGGAATTGGTAAAATGTGCTTGAAAAAAAAAGTATGATCAGAATATAAATGTGCCTAATAATTCTGCACGCACTGTTAGATGTGCTCACTTTACACAAGTGCGTGTGATTGCGAAATCGAAAGTGAACTGTGAGCGCTCATCAAATGTTATTTCAATACCCCACATACTGATAGGCGAAAATTATATACAAAAGGATTAAGAATGGTCAGAAACTAGTGTGCTTAAGAAAACTGTCCTGCGCAGGGCTCTAGGCTGCGCATCAACTAACACACGCCAATTTTTCGCGCCACCATCCACCCTAACATTATGCCATTTCCTTCGGTCTTTGACAGCGCATATGGACAATTTTTGAAATAGCGCCATAAACAAAATTTAATTCAAGCACTTTCAAGGACCTATGTTTGTTTTCAAGTACTTTCCAGGCCTTGAATCCATATGTGTCTGAAATTCAAGTACTTTCAAGAAGCGTGGGAACCCTGTTCCCCATCATCTAACATTATGGCTCGAGGAGGATTAATTGTATCCTATAACTAACTAACCAACTAACTACCTACCTACCTACCTAACTAGCCAACTAACCAAACCTTTTCCCACATCTAACATTATGGCTCAAGGGAGATTCATTTTATAATATAACTAACTAGTCCTTTCTCCATCATCAAACATTTTGGTTCTTTGAGGATGATCAATTTTACATTCTAACAAACAGTGCAGGTCAAAATTGTTAGAACACCTGACAGATCTGAAAATATTGATCTTTTTTGCCTCCAAAACAATTTAATT
This sequence comes from Schizothorax lantsangensis, assembly GCA_027422415.1. Classification (NCBI taxonomy): domain Eukaryota; kingdom Metazoa; phylum Chordata; class Actinopteri; order Cypriniformes; family Cyprinidae; genus Schizothorax; species Schizothorax lantsangensis. The sequence goes on from CM049862.1 coordinate 3,374,477, forward strand.
TCATAATGTTCATGAAACATGCAGATTGTTTCTCTGAGCACAACAGATGAGATAACACTTTATAATAACTGCACGCTATGAATCATTAGTTAAGCATTAGTAAATAGTCTGTTCATCCTTTACAAAGCAGTGTCCTAACATTAATAGTCATTAGTAAGCCGTTTATAAATACAGCTATAAATGCATTGTTCTTGATTTAAGCATATCTATTACAAAGGAGATTTAAAGGCTCAGTTATCTTCCAAACAGAAAAATTAAACAAACAACACAAAGGAATACAGAACTCAAGAAATATTTATTTCAACATGCAAAAAAAATGAAACTGTACAACTGTACACTTGAATTTTTTTTTCTATGACATTGCAGAGGTTTATTTTTATTTTTTTTATCAAGTGTACAGTTGTACAGTTTCATTTTTTGCATCTCGAAAAAAATATTTGTGTGTTCTGTATCCCTTTGTGTTGTGTTTGTTTAATTTTTCTGTTTAGAAGATAACAGCCTTTAAATCTGCTTTATAAATGCTTTACAAGACATAAATAGTCCTCACTTTAGATGAGCTCACACAAATAGATGACTGACAACTACTAAATGTTTTATAAGTACCTGTCTTAATCAGGAATTACAGCAGGTGTGTGTTAATACAGCATTTATTAACACACTGTGCAACTATTATGGGTCTAAATAATGACAATTTATAAATGTCCATTTAAATAGTTTATTAATCATTTACTTACACTTTCTAAATGATCATATGAACCACTGACAACTGCTAAATATCTTGTTTGTAAATAACGTAATACTTAATTTAGAAATGATAAATGAAAATACAATTATTAAACATTATAGATATGCTCAAGAACAAAACATTTATAGCTATATTTATAAACTGCTTACTAATGCATATTAATGTTGGGACAATGCTTTATAAAGGATGAATTGACTATTCACTAATGCTCAACTAATGATTCATAGCGTGCAGTTATTATAAAGTGTTACCAGTGAGTCCTACTGTTTTTATCCACTTTTAACTTTAATATTTGGTGTGTCCACCTTTTGCAGCTATTGACCGTTCGCAAAGAGCTTGATTGACAGGCGATCTGACCAATCAGAACGCAGAGATTGTGCGCCGCCGCTGCTATCCGTCATCTTGCCCGACAGCTACGGCCGGTGTCCATAGAAATACATGTTAAAACGGAGTAAAAAAGATCGACAGAATTGAAACTTTTTCAATATAACTAAATATAAAACTGCTCGGAGGGTTAAGCTGTGCTGTTGTTGGCTGCCACGGTAACGGCAATAAGCGAAGGTATTCCTTTAAAGTACTTGTTTTGCGTAACAGAAAATCTGTCATGTCCGGCGCTGTATGCATGGCTTGCAGCGATTAAGTTAAATACTGAGTGTTAAATTATAAAATAATATGTTAAAACGTGTGCTCTTATCATCCCGTGATAAAATCCCGTGAACTTCGCCCTGATCGGGAGCTGTATATGCACATGTGCGCTCATCTGTTTTCAATGCAGCTAACCTCGCGTCGCTTCATGTCATCTTCCCTCTCATTAAACTATGACAGGTCCTTTACTGCAAAAAGACCGTCACTGCGACACTCTAAAGCAGGGGTGGGGAACGTTGATCCTGGAGGGCCGGTGTCCCTGCAGAGTTTAGCTCCAACCCTAATCAAACACACCTGAACCAGCTAATCAAGGTCTTCAGGATGCAGTTAGGTGTTTTTCAGGGTTTTTCAGGGTTGGAGCTAAACTCTGCAGGAGAGTGGCCCTCCAGGATCAACGTTCCCCACCCCTGCTCTAAAGTGATGAAACTATGGCGCCATGTGCTTTATTAAAACCATTTTCATAGGTTTCACGTTATATTGTTGGCTCTGAAAATATGTAAATGCGCATCATGCCCAGTAGCCGCAGCTGTATCCCTTCTAGCCTTAACCACAAATCAGACAGAGTAGATAACTTCAGTGGACTTAAACTTGAAAAATGGTGTGTTCCACGGTTGAAATCAAATATGTTCTGATGTTTATTCGTGTTCATTTCATGCTTTACGTAAATATGAAAAGACGATTGGTTCACGTGTTTGAACTGAGGCAATACAGTGATCTGTCATGACACATTAAAGAGCCACAAAACTGTATTTATTGTTTGAATTTCTTTATAAATTACACAATTTAAAAGCTGAGAGTCCTGAGATCTTGTTTCATATCAGAAGTAACCTGCTCTGTCTTCTCTGTCGGTGTGTTGTCAGTTTCCTCTTTGCTCTGCGATGTATTTTTCACTGCGTGAGAACATGTGTAGTGCGAGAGCGGCATTGTTTGTCGGTCATGGCAACAGTAACTAAGGAGGGCGGGTCTTTGCGAACGGTCGATTACAGCAGCACATCTCTCTGGCACAGTGTCAATATATTTCCTGAGAACTTCAACACTAATGTTATCACACTCCTTCTGCAACTCAAGCCAAAGGCTTTTCTTTGAATGTACAATAGATCTGTCCAGTTTATTTTCCAACTCGCACCAAATTTGCTGGATGGGGTTGAGGTCTGGACTTTGAGGGGACCAGTCCATAATTTTCAATGTTCAGCAGGTTCCTTCCATCGCAGGTAGTTCTGGCAATAGTTTGTTTTATGGGTATTGTAATGGACAATTCAACAAAAACAACTGAAACCTCTTAAATATGCCAGGTGTTCACTGTACCAACAGAATAACCAACCAACCCTAAACCCATCACCAAACCAAACCTTTCCCCATCATCTAACATTTTGGTTGTTTGAGGAAGAATTATTTTATACTCTAACTAACTGACCAACTAACTACCTAACCAATGGATGACCAACTAACAAAATGGATGAATGTAAATTATCTAGAGACCACACATTACGGTCCTTTATCTGTCTGTTGATAACTTATCTGAACTAGTTACCTGAAACCTGTAGAGAGAATTTTAATAAACATACAGCTTCTTGATTAATCAGCACTGTATAACTGAAACTACTGAAAACATACTGAAACGACACCAAGAGTCCATTTCTTAGTTTTTCCCTCACATCAGTGTGTAGTTTCGAGGGAGCGCTGGTCACTCCTCTACTCACGTGTTGTGGGATGAGGAGATCCAGTAGTGGGACAGGGGGTTGTTCATGTCCTCGGGCCTCACCTGATCGTGCTGCTCGTCCCAGATAGTGTTCTCTTTAGAGAACAGATACGTGAGCAGCTGAGAACCGCAAAACATGACGCTTACGTTAAAAACAGCAAGGAAGCATGAGGAAGCAGCCTGTTCAACACTAAAACTGGCTTAGAGCTAAACACCAACTCTCACGAAGGGGTACAAAATAAAACACAGAAGTCTGTGTTTCTGGTCTTTTCCAACAAATTATAAGTGAAGGGAACATTAACTAGGAAAAGTGGTTCTACAAGGACAGGAGGTCAAAGTAAATATTAAATCAGCCACTTGGTTTTCTACTTACTTTACAGGAGTTCATACTTAGTTACACATTGTTTAAAAACAATAAACTTGAATAAAGAAAATGCAGTCAGATCTCAATGTGTGAAAATATCCAATTAGCTACTAAATAAAAACAATATGAATACAGTATCATAAACAGTGTTGGGAAAGTTACTTTTAAAAGTAATGCATTACAATAGTACGTTACTCCCTAAAAAAGTAACTAATTACGTTACTTCATTACTTTTTATCGAAAGTAATGTTACACGTTACTTTTGCGTTACTTTTTAAATCCTGGACTGGGCTTGATTGTTTGTTTTTAATATAAAAAGTTATATTTTTGGTAAATGTAAAAGCCCTTTCACACCAAAAGTGAAATGAATAAGCCAGTAGAACAGTAAAAGAAGAAAGTTCAACACTTCAGCAATAAACAAAGAAGCACAAATGTTTATCAAGAGTAATTTTTGCTTATTAGTAAGGTTGAATTTGATCATCGAAGGTCAGCAGCAAAGACATTAATAAAATGGGATTAAATACATAAAGGATATTTGTGTTATTGAACATTTAATTATTGCAGGTTTGCATCAATAACACGTTACTTATTTGAAAAAGTAACTCGGATATTTTACTGTAAATTAAAAAGTAATGCGTTACTTTACTAGTTACTTGAAAAAAGTAATCTGAATACGTAACTCGCGCTATTTGTAATGTGTTACCCCAACACTGATCATAAATATAAGCTACAGTGTTGGGTGTAACTAATTACCAAGTAATTAGTTACTGTAATTTAATTACATATCACTTGAAAAACTAAAGTAAGGGATTACTCTTATTTTTAATTTAATTACAGTTACTTCTTATGTAATTGAACTTCATGCTGTGTATAGGCTGTAGAACAGTTATACACAATACAATATTAAGTTTAACATCAAAATGTAAAGTCTAACCTTAAAATGCACGCTTTTTATGTTCCCTTCTCACTTTAAATACTTTGGTGAGTCAATAAGAATATTGGTAACACTTTAGTGTCCAATTCTCACAATCTTGCTGGTTATTAGCATGAATATTACTGGGATATTGCCTGTTTATTATTACTTAAAAAGCACATATTAATGTCTTATTCTGCAAGACCTTATTCTAAATCCTTATCTGACCCATCTTAAATTAAAACTACTTTACTAAGTATTAATAAGCAGTAATTAGGAGTATATTGACAAAAGTCATAGTTAATAGTTAGTTAATAGCGAGAATTGGACCCTAATATAAAGTGTGACTTATTTAGTTACTTGAAAGAATTAAAATAACTGTTTCATGTCTATCCTTGTATCATTAACTTGTCAAGGTTGATATAGGATTTAGAAAGTAATTAAATACTTTTTGGAGAGAGTATTTGTAATACTAATTTAGGGTGATCGTCAATCAGGATCGGTATCGGCTCCGATCCAGTCATTTTCTGCGGATCGGGTTGGTAACGAGACTCCAAATCCGATATTGTGTATCCATTCTGTGTTATTGTTAAGCCCCACGAAAGCACAAAAGCATTATAAAGCACCATAAAGTCAATCAAGTGTTTGAAGCCGTTCCATAGTTTAATGTGAGGTAACGTTACAGTGAATATTAGTCGTTAAATTCAGTTCAGGTAAACTCTTCTCTCTGCTGCGTCTGTCTGTCATCCTCCGTTAGCGTTCAAACTGCGTGTTGCTGGTTACTACAGTCAAAACAATGAAACTCTCTTCAAGAGCGCTCAATAACTGTTTAAAACCGTTAAAAGAAAAGGCTATAAACTATCGCGCAGATTTAAAAGCTAGCACATATCTCTTCCCTCTTGCGGAGCTGTGCTGTGACTCCGTGTCTCAAGCGCATATTGCGCACGGGATGCGCATAAGAGCTTTGTGCCGTTCCTATTAGCTTTTCGTATTATAAACTTTTCCAATGAAATATTATTTTAGCGTTTCTTGTACTGTCCTATCAAGGCTATTAATAACTAATGTATAGCCAGTAATGGAGGCAGGACTCTTAAATGTTGCTGCCTTAACTGTGCTATAAATTTAAAAGAAATGTCTTTTAATTTTGTAGTTTATATTTATAAATAAATACTTTACCTGTTTTCTAAGTATTTTACAACAATGCAAAAGCATGTGTAACATTTTAAGGTTTAGTCCTTCACATATTCACTTTTATTTGTTCTCCACTAAATAATGTTATTTCACTATGTTTAGATTGTTTACACCTGTCATTTCATGCGTTTTCTCTGATCTGATATCTATCTGATTTGTTAAAAGTTTCATTTACACTTGGCCACATAAATCTTCACAAAATGGAATATCCGATCTTCAATTCCCGCGCTGTATATAAATTTAACGAATAGTCAACGAAATCAAAAGCGCTGCATTTTATTAATTATCAGCTCATTCCAGATCAAAGACCGCAGTATGAGAGCGCGCAGCATCAGCACTAAAGTAAGTGTCTTATACTTTTAATGAAGATGATTGTGTTAGCGTCTGTGTCTTTCTTTAGTCACTCGCGGCAGTTTGCGCGTCTGCTGCTGAAAGATACTCAGCTCATCCTTGTTAAGCGCAGTCATATCTGACTAAAATGCCATATAGCCTTAACACTGTCTCACACGTTTATTATTTTTCATTTTGGGAGGAGTAAAATCCTCAACAACCAGATGCATTTACACATCAGTTTCGTTGGCCCAACCTCCTCCTGAAGTGTTTTGAGAGATCGGATTTATATTACAAAACGCATGAAGTGACCAGGTTAAACAGCCCCTATATATATTTTAGTTATTTTTCATTAAAATGAGTTGTTAGTAGATTGTGTTTCACACACAAAGGAGTGAAACAGAAGTAATAGAGTAACTCTAAATGCATTGATTAAAAAAAAACAAAAAAAACACTGCGCTAGGATGGATCGGAATCGGCCGATACTCAGAATTTTCTGGATCGGATCGGATCGGATCGGATCTGAAAAAATGGTATCGTTGCATCCCTCTAATTACACTGTTGAAGATGTAATTAGTAACTAGTAATTCATTACTTTTTTAGAGTAACTTACACAACACTGGCTACAACTTCATGAACGTTAAATAAATATACACCTCATTTAAATAGTTCTTTTAAACAGTAGATGAAAATTCAAAAGCAAGTAATTAAGGTCATAACGAGGCAGATCAGACATATCAAACAAAAGATCTGAGGTCACACAGCAGGAAGTGGTGATGTGGGTAAAGCGTGGTGCTTGCAACTGCACAGTTATTGGTTTCCTTCCCAGGGAACTTAATAAATGCGTACCCAGAATGCACTAATCACTTGTGTATGTAAACGTCACCTCATCTTGATGAAAGTACGGCTGCTCGATCTCTCGCAGAGGATCCTTCAGGTAGTGGAACATGAACTCCTGCACACTGTTATTGTCTGTAGCCCAGAGCTCCTGAAGACACACACACACAGTTATTACCAAACATCTCTACTACAGATTCTGTACCAACACGCCACGCTGTACTGCACAAACAACAATACATCTGTCCAATCAAGGTCTGGTTTTGTTTGAGTAATAACATGAGAAGTGACTATCTAACCTTCTGATGTTCAATCAGGAAGTTCTGGAAGTCCTCCAGTGAGATCTTCTGCTCTGGTCTCTCAATAAGCCTGAAGAAACACACAAACACACAGATCAGTGTTACAGCAGCACGTCTGGACACGCAAGAGACGTCAGATGAATTAACATTGTGTAAAATACAATAAATGACCATTTACTAATAGGTCGTATTGTGCACAATTCATCAGTAATATATTTACATTCAGTCATTTAGCAGATGCTTTTATCCAAAGCGACTTACAAATGAGGACAATAGAAGCAATCAAAACAACAAAAGAGCAATGATATGTAAGTGCTGAGACCAGTCTCGGTTAGCCTAGCACAGTACACGTAGCAAGGTGTTTTTTTTTAATAATAAATAAAATGAAAACAAGTAGATAGAATAGAAAAAGAACAGGGAACATTAGTGTTAGAGGCTCTATTTTTAAAATAAAAAGAAAGCAAGTATTGTAAAAAGTGCAAGTGTTAAAGGAGCAAGTTTTTTATAAATAAAAAGAAAACGAGTAGATAGAATATAAATAGAATACAGTGTGCTAGTGTTAGAGGGTCACGTATAGATAGAGGATGTGTGTGTATATATATATATATACACATATATATATTATTTATACGATTTAACGCCATGTCAGCAACAGTGGCTATATTCATGGCAAGAGGAAACATTTTAATTTCACAATTCAGTCGTATATATCATTTCAAAACAATTATCTAACAATTGTTTGAAAATTATATAAATAAATAAGTACAAATATACAAAAACATACAAACAATAAAAATAATAACAAGAACAAAAGTAATAAGAACAATTATATAGAATTCTAGATATAGAATTATTTTTGAAAATGCCCATTAATATATTTTCTGAATAAAAATGGTTGCCTAGTATTATTTAAAATTGGACATTCAATTATATATATATATATATATACACATACATTTTTTTACTGATTAATTGTGTATGATAAGACCTATTAATAAATGCACATACATGTTATATAGCACATAACATAATATATAATTAGTTCAATAAAATCCTATGGAAGCCTGTTTCAGCCACTGAATAAAAAAGAAAACAAGGTAATTGTGACTTCTTATAAAGTCGCAATTCTGAGAAATAAAGTCAGAATTGTGAGATAAAGTCGCAATTACCTTTTTTTTTATTATTATTCAGATATGGGCTTCCATATATCCCAATAAATTCAATCATCCCTACATTATGTATCCCTAAATTCTGTTTTACCCATAAATTCATCATATTATGAAAGTTTAATGAGTTGTAAATACTATTTTACATTATCTGTAAATACTTTATCTTATATAATTAAATAAGAGAGTGAGTGAATACCTTTGCAGCAGTGTAAACTCCATCTACAAAAACAACAGAACAAAATGCTGATTATGTGAATAATGCAATAAATATCTGATGTATTGTATCTACACCCATTTCACAACACCCAGATTCACGCCTGGAGCTCTAAACCCCAACCATATATAGACACTAATGAACTGATGTGATATCAAACAGCCACACAGGCCACAAGTGATGCAACACACACACACACAGCTTTAAGTGCAGGGGTCATCAGTGCCACATCTGTCTCTGTCTGTGTGTGTGTGTGTGTGTGTGTGTGTGTGTGTGTGTGTGTGTGAGCTTGAGTGTGTGTGTGCACGCTTGAGTGTGTGTGTGTGCACGCTTGAGTGTGTGTGTGTGTGTGCACGCTTGAGTGTGTGTGTGTGTGCTTGAGTGTGTGTGTGTGTGTGTGTGTGTGTGTGTGTGTGTGTGTGTGTGTGTGTGTGTGTGTGTGTGTGTGAGTGCTTGAGTGTGTGTGTGTGTGTGTGTGTGTGTGTGAGCTTGAGTGTGTGTGTGCGCTTGAGTGTGTGTGTGTGTGTGTGTGTGTGTGTGCTTGAGTGTGTGTGTGCGCTTGAGTGTGTGTGTGTGTGTGTGTGTGCACGCTTGAGTGTGGCCTAATGGGCTTTTAGCCGATGGATCTTGTGGCTTTTTAAAAGGCCGAGTATTGACGTGAAGGCCATTTGAGAAGCGGTGCAAAGGGGACGACTGATGGGGTTTAAATGGCTCTGAAGAGGCTTCACCTCTTGCCCTGCTCCACCTTCATATAAATAACACACACAAATAAACATGACTTACTGATTTCTGTGCGTCAAACATCAGGCTGCGGTACAACTGCGCGAAATGACTATACGATACATCTCCATTCCTCAGCTCTCCATCCTAACCAAGATATTACATGAAAAACAATGAATAATACACTGAAAAACAAAAAGAACTGTGCTACACTCTTTCCTGTAATTACAAATGCATTGTTAATACAGATTAAACAAATACACAAAATATCCAGTGTGTTACTGCGGTTAACAGTGTGATAATTAAACCGTATAACAGACATTATACAGTGAAGTATTAATTCTGCAGTGATCTGAGAGGAAGTGCATGCAGAAGTGTGTGTTACCGGAAGTTTCTCTCGTAAGAACTTCATATTGGGAACTCTGTAGTTGACCTGGCACAGCATACTTTTCAGATCCTTACAGGAAATTCTGCAAACCAACACAAAACGTTTGGGAAGGTGGTTATAAATCTGTTTCACACGGCGACGTCAGCGTCAGGTTTATGAGGAAGTTCAGTACTGTTAGCGTTTTCATCAGTCCGGTTTATTCCTCTCGTGTTTTTCAGAAAATAATGAAAACTTTTGTTGCTCAAACAAAAAAAGCTTTTGGCAATGTTAATGTAATAGAAAGAATTACATGTATTAAAGTGGTCATTTGTTTTGTATACATATACACATGTATGCAGGCTGCATTATCTGATCAAATAAATATACATAAACTGTAATATTGTGAAATATTATTACAATTTAAAATAACTGTTTTCCACTTGAATATATTTTAAAATGTAATTTATTCCTGTGATGCAGCGCTGAATTTTCAGCATCATTACTCCAGTCTTCAGCGTCACATGATCCTTCAGAAATCATACTAATATGATGATTTATTATCAATGTTTTATTTATTTATTTATTTGTTTGTTTGGAACCTGTGATTCTTTGATGAATAAAAAGTTAACATAAGAAAGAACATAATTTATTCAACTATGAAGACTTGTATTGTTAGAAAAGATTTGAATGGTTTTTATTAATTTAACACATCCTTGATGAATACAAGTATTAATTTCTTTCAAAAAAGAAAAAAGAAAAAAAAAATGACTGACCCCAAACTTTTGAATGGTAGTGTATAATGTCACAAAAGTAGTATTTTAAATAAATGCTGTTCTTTTGAACTTTTTATTCATCATGAAAAATATCACAGGTTACAAAAACATATGAAGCAGCACAACAGTTTCCTACATTGATAATAAATCAGCATATTAGTATGATTTCTGAAGGATCATGTGACGCTGAAGACTGGAGTAATGATGCTGAAAATTCATGATCACAGGAATAAATTACATTTTACAATATATTCACATAGAAAACAGTTCATTTAAATTGTAATAAAATTTCACAATATTACTGTTTTTTCTGTACTTTTCAATCAAATAAATGCAGCCTTGATAAGCATAAGAAACCTCTTTAAAAAAATAAGCATAACATTTTTTATATATATATATATATAAATACACAGAGACACTGTCAATATGTACAGGTGAAGAGGCAAATTTCCAATGTGAGTGGAAAAGATTATTAATTTCTACTGTGTACGTCACTTATTTGATTTAGTCACTAATGTTCTGACAAGCTGGAAATGGCATGTATCTCCACACGACCACCATTTCATCCGAATGCAACACCTCACACAAAGCTCATGTGTCTTTCAGCCGCTCTCGCTGTATTTACCTTCAGCGTGCGTGCGTGTGTGTGTGTGTGTTTGTGTGTGTGTGTGCACTCCTACACACACACTCATGTTCTGAGCTTTGTTTCCTGCTGCAGGATGTGCCGTCTCTGAGCTCTATTTACCCAACAGGAGTGTGTGTGTGTGTGTGTGTGTGTGTGTGTGTGTGTGTGTGTGTGTGTGTGTGTGTGTGTTTGTGTGAGAGAGTGTGTGTGTGTTTGGCCTGATAAGGCCTGGTACCTCTGAGTCAGCCATTTCTACCCTTAAAACACACACATATCACAAGAAAGATGAGATTAAATTAATCGCTACGGCAGGATCAAATGCGCAGTATCTCCTGTAGAGATGGTTATTTCCAGAAGTTGTGTGCTCGATTACACCGTTATACACTGATATGAAACATACCTGTCTTCTCTGTTACGATCCACTGCGTAAAACTGTTTTCTCAGCCACCTGAGTTCAACAAAAGAAAAAAGAAAATACAGGACACGTTAATGTTCACATTTCAGGCACTTTTACACTTGACATATGTGACCCTGGAGCACAAAAGCAGTCATAAGTCGCACAGGTATATTTGTAGCAATAGCCAACAATACATTGTATGGGTCAAAATTATTTATTTTTCTTTTATGCCAAAAATCATTAGGATATTAAGTAAAGATCATGTTCCATGAAGATATTTTGTAAATTTCCTACCGTAAATATATTAAAACTTAATTTTTGATTAGTAATATGCATGGCTAAGAACTTCATTTGGACAACTTTCTCAATATTTTGATTTTGCATATTTTTTTTGGCACCCTCGGATATCAGGTATCTCGGCCAAATATTGTCATAACAAACCATACATCAATGGAAAGCTTATTTATTCAGCTTTCAGATGATGTATAAATCTCAATTTAAAAAAAAATTGACCCTTATGACTGGTTTTGTGGTCCAGGGTCACATAAATGAACCCAGAGCTTAATGGTTTTCATCAATCGATATCTACAGGAAGGGGTGCATGTAAAGGTCAAAGGTCACCTCTCTATCTGCAGGGGTGTGGGGGAGCGTAGCGTATCGGTCATAAGCCAGTTCAAACCCTTCACCCACATGACCGTCTCCTCATCTGAGGTCGCTGCGGCACACAGACAGAACAACACCAGCATGAATACACGTGTGTGTGAGAGTGTGAGTGTGTGTGTGTGTGTGTGTGTGTGTGTGTGTGTGTGTGTGCGAGAGTGTGTGTGTGTGAGTGTGTGTGTGTGCGAGTGCGAGTGTGTGTGTGTGTGTGTGTGTGTGTGTGTGTGTGCGAGTGTGTGTGAGTGTGTGAGAGAGTGTGTGTGTGTGTGTGTGTGTGTGTGTGTGTGTGTGTGCGAGTGCGAGTGTGTGTGTGAGTGTGTGTGTGTGTGTGTGTGTGTGCGAGTGCGAGTGCGAGTGTGTGTGTGTGTGTGTGTGCGAGTGCGAGTGCGAGTGCGTGTGTGTGTGCGAGTGTGTGAGAGTGCGTGTGTGAGAGAGTGCGAGTGTGTGAGTGCGTGTGTGTGTGTATGTGTGAGTGTGAGTGTGTGTGAGTGCGTGTGTGTGTGTGTGAGTGCATGTGTGAGTGTGTGTGAGTGCGTGTGTGAGTGTGTGCGTGCGATGCGTGTGAGTGTGTGAGAGTGCGAGTGCGTGTGTGAGAGAGTGCGAGTGTGTGAGTGCGTGTGTGTGTGAGTGCGTGTGTGTGTGTGTGAGTGCATGTGTGTGTGAGTGTGTGTGAGTGCGTGTGTGTGTGTGTGTGTGTGTGTGCGTGCGAGTGCATGTGTGAGTGTGAGTGTGTGAGAGTGCGAGTGCGTGTGTGTGTCTGTGTACAGAAGCGATGCACAGCAGCAGAGGTATGGTTTACCTGCCAGACTGAGCGCTTTGAGCCGAAACTCAGTGCCGTAGAGGATGATGAAGCAGTGGGCCTGGTCGGGCCGGGCGGTCGAGTCCTCCACATATCGATCGAAGTCTCGTGACTTCTGGCTCATGCGGATCTCCTTAATCTCCCGAATATCAACTGAAAGAGACACGAGAGACGGACTGGAGTCAACCAAACAATTCAGAATAAGGATTATTAAACTGCAATGAAATATAGTGGGATTTTTTTTATCATCACAACAGGAAAGAAACATTTAGGTTTTTATTGAAGTGCCCCTATTATGGATTCATGCAGTGTGTAACACAGCTCTAAGTGAATGAAAACATCCTGCAAAGATTTAAATCTGAACGTGCACCGTGTATAAAGTTATTGTCTCTCAAAAGAAAGAGTTGACTCTGAAACATTGAAACGAGTCGTTTTTAAAACCAATCCCAAGCCGTTTCATGTTGACGTCATCATGAAACATTAGCATATTGCCGCCCACTTGTTGGTCTTTTCGCGTTGGTCTGAATGAAAATGCAAATTCATAAAAATAGCGGTTTCCCCGGTAACGCTGTACACAAAGCAGCACAAACACTGCTTTATCAAGCATTACAGGCGAGATGAAATGAAAATGAGACCAATCGACCAATCACCACAGATTAGCGTCACGCAAAGGAGGGGTTTGGAAAAATGAATCGTTGAGTGAATCGTTTGGGATTCGTTGAGCAAATAAGGTAAAAATAAATGCATAAGACAATGAAAGTGTTTTTTGACCTTGCACGCATGTCAACCTGTTATTGGGGACTCCCAAAACCAAAATATGAACCTTTCATTAACCCATAATAGGGGCACTTTAATGTATTTTAACTAGTGTGAATCTTTGGGTTGATGGGGAATCGATTCACTTCAGGATTTAAAAAGCATTTTTTGGTCATTCAAAGTAATTGGATTCAATACATAAACTACCGTTTAAAAGTTTGCAGTTGGCAAGTTTTTTTTTAATGTTTTTGAAAGAAGTGCCTTTCTGCTCAGAGGCTGCATTTATTTGATCAATAATACAGTAAAACAAGTAATATTGTGAAATATTATTAGAGTTTAAAACAGCCATTTTCTATATGAATTATGTTTTAAAATGTCATTTATTTCCTGTGATGCGATCAAAGCTGAATTTTCAGCATCATTACTCCAGTCTTCAGTGTCACATGATCCTTTCAGAAATCATAATAATATGCTGATTTATTATCAAGAAACATTTCTGATTATTCATCAATGTTGAAACAGTTGTGCTGCTTTATAATTTTGCAGAAACTGTGATTTTTTTTAATGTTTGAATGATTTGAATTGAAAGTTCAAAAGAACAGCATTTATTTGAAACAGAAATCTTTTATAACTTTAGAAATGTCTTTACTGTGACTTTTGATCAATTTCATTCATTCTTGCTGAATAAAAATATTTTCTGTTTCAAAAATAAAAACGAATTGAAATGTTACTGACTCCAGAGTTTTGAATGGTAGTGTACTTCCATACATGTTTTATTAGATTCAGTACTGGTTAACTGGACAGGATTATTTAAATACTTCCCCTAATGTATCTAATGCAATATCAAAGCCACTTCACTAGCGTACTGCAGCAAAAATGACTTGACAGGAACCAGATTACCTACATTTAGAAGCTGCAATAAAACAACAGAGACACCAGAGAGTTACTTCAGAAAACAATTACAGTTTATGATAAATGTAATCAGTAACCTAAGCAAACCACCACAACATGAAACCGTAACATCATGAAAACTCATTTTAGCACATTCATCAGAGACTTTTATCTAAAGCAACTTGAATTGCTCTCAAGCTATACATTGGATCAGTTTCAGGGAATCAAACCCGGGACCTCAGCGTTGCTAGTGCTCTTCTGTCTGAGCTGCAGGAACATTACTTTTATACTTTCATAGTTACTATTACCACAAAACCACATATGTATTTAAAAAATAACAGAAGTCGCCAACTAAAAATAAAATGACAGCAATAAAAACAACGGCACTGGGAAAGTTTTGATTAAGACACATTTTTGACATTTCAACGGCCCCATCATGAATATTGTGGACATGTGCCATGGTAATTACCCAATATTTTTTGATGTACCTTAGATAATGATCATTTAACACCACATTATTACATCTGATACCATCGCTGAACATGATCCCGCCACAGGACAGGAAGAGCAGCAGCAGAAATAATAAACGCTGCACATGCTGGATGTGAACCTGCGTCACCCACACAAGCACCACGGCGCAACACGCCTCAGGATAACCAAAAACAATTAGAGCAACACTTCAGATTACCAAAAAGGACATGAAAAGCTGTTTTTTTCTTAATATGTTTAATAGTGTAAACGGAACATGAACAATGATAAATAACAGGTTCTAGGGCTTTACGTAAGCCTGATAGTTAAAAAAATAAAGCCAAAATGAACCGCAAACGTGCTAAATGAGAAGAAAAAGTGGCTTTGGTGAGTAAATAAAAAGTTTTTACTTGTTAGACCAGAATTATAATTTTTTATTTTTTTTTTAGAAAAGACTAGTGCTGTCAAACGATTAATCACATCCAAAATAAAAGTTTTTGTTTACATAATATATGTGTGTACTGTGCATATTTATTATGTATATATAAATACACACACATGCATGTACATATTTGAGAAAAAATGTGTTTATATATTAAATATTATTTATATATAATATAAATATATATAAATAAATGTAATTTTTCTCAAAATATATACTGTATGTGTGTATATTTATATATAAATAAATATACAAAGTACACATATATATCATGTAAACAAAAACTTTTATTTTGGATGCGTTTGGATGCGATTGGATTAATCGTTTGACAGCACTAGAAAAGACACCAAATTACAATATTATTAAAGACGAATAGGAAGAATCTGAATCTCGAAAGTACCATGACTGAACCGAATCAAAAACAGAAACAAGCTGTGCATTAAAGAAAAAGCTTCTGTCTGTAAGAAATATTCATGGCTGCTAAATTCTCAATTGGCCTATTTAAAGGTGTGGCAAAAAGTTAATTTTGGAGCCTGCCTGTAAGTCTCAGCAGAAGACACAGAGTCTCTGTGTGTGAGTCTGTGTGTGTGTGTGTGTCTGTGTGAGTCTGTGTGTGTGTGTCTCTGTGTGTGTGTGAGTCTCTGTGTGTGTGTGTGTCTGTGTGTGTGTGTGTGTGTGTGTGTGTGTCTCTGTGTGTGTGTGTGTGTGTGTGTGTGTGTCTCTGTGTGTGTGTGTGTGTGTGTGTGTGTCTCTGTGTGTGTGTGTGTGTGTGTGTGTGTGTGTGTGTGTGTGTGTGTGTGTGTCTGTGTGTGTGTGTGTGTCTCCGTGTGTGTGTGTGTGTCTCCCGGTGTCTCCTCTCACTCTTTAACCGCACTCATCCTGTGCTGCTCTGACAGAGACACAGGTGTCATTAAACAAGACACTCAACACCAGCTCCATCTAGCTTTTAGTAACATTCATTTCCTCATAAAGTCACGTCATAAACCGTGAATTCTGGCAGAACACAGTATAAAATGTTCATTATATTTGTATTATTCTGGATCTCTATTGTGACAGTTCTGTAGTAACTACAGCGTTTTGTAGAAACTAATCAAATTTAGTCTTTAAACTATAAGAGAGTGACACTTATAGAGCCCAATACAGTCATTTGTAATGATATAATATTGTTTAGGGTTTTTCAAGAGGTCTCAAAACCTAAAATAAAGCAATAATCGCAGTGATTTCAGAGCAGCTACGGGTCGTTGATAGACACGACGTGGCCTTCATGCTGATTACTTTTATAAAAGATTACTACAGTGAGCAAGGTTGCATAATTAATATGCAGCAAAAATAATGTAATACTTTATTGATAAATTAAGCAATGTAGCTCTTCAGTGTTTAGGAGAATAACTGCCAAGCAACACACAGATATACTGATATCATGAGTTCACAGGTATGTATTAGGGCTGAACGATTTTGGAAAATAATCTAATTGCGATTTTTTTACCAATATTGCGATTGCGATTTAATATGCGATTATTTTTTAAAGCTCTTTATATTCTGTATTATTCAACAAAGACAAGCAATAAATCATTGTATAGTATGCAGTGTTGGGCACGTTACTTTAAAAAAGTAATTAGTTATATTACTAGTTACTTCTCACAAATAGTAACTGAGTTACATCATTATAAAAGAAACTAATTACCAGGGAAAGTAACTATTGTTACATATTTTTTTTAAATGTTCAAATATGTCAAATAACTTTGATGTCCCCAATATTAAATGTTTAATGAATGAAATGGACACTAAATATAATACATTATTATTATAAAACATTGTACAGTAATCTACACAATTTTAATGTTTCTGTGGGGCAATGTGTGAGACGCCTATTTGTCATGTTGACTGAACTTAGGACTGGTGGTGGTGCTTAAGATATTGTTTGTCATTTAGTGTTTCTATAACAAAAGGAAAAAGGAAACTACAAATAATACTGATAAGATAACAAAACTACTACGAATTCTACTAATAACAATATAAAATGCCCTAAGGATTATTGAGCTGCTGGGTTCATGAATATTAATCAGGTTGTCTGCGTTTGCGCGAACTGATTCGCTGAAATCAAAACAGGGACGATGATAGGTGAGCGCCGGCCAATGAGATTGCCGTTTGCGCATTAGCTCCGCCCACTAGCAGAGAAACCGGCAGTTCTTAAAAGCGGAAGAATTCCAAAGGAACTCCGTTATTTTGACAGGAAAATACAACAAAGAATATCGTTTACATGTAGCGCGTCAATTCTGCATGTTACGCAAGACTCGCGGACACGAAAACAACCCGCGGCAAACTGCAGACTTCGCAACATAGCGTGCCAACTTGATGCTTCCTCTGAAGACTGCTTAGATGTGTTTGACTTGAAGCAGCGCTGCTGGACCGATCGTGTGTGTGTCATCAAAGTACTGTGAGAGCTATAAGAGAGCAGACGTCCCCTTATGCTTTATCTCGCCGTACTTTGATGTCATACGATCGATCTTCAAGTCGAACACACCTCTTTACTCCTACTCTCGCGTGTCACGTGACAGTGTAATCGCAGCCTCTGCGGTTGAAAAATCGCGGTTTTTCATATTGCGATATTATCGCAAATGCAATTAATCGTTCAGCCCTAGTATGTATTCACAAAATATACTTTATAAGTACTCAACCAATCATGATCAAGTAACCGAACTACACATTTTATAGATTTTGTATTCTTTTTTCACTTAAATATTTCTAATATTCAAATTAAATTTATAAAACAGATAGTTCCGGTCCTTGATTCTGATTGGTTGAGCCAAGTTCGAAGCCGTTGTAAATTACTCTACAAACATACACCTTTGTTTACATTTGTGTGTTGCTCGGCAACCACTTTGTTGGAACCACAACCGTTTCTGAGGAACTACATTGTTTGGCGGAGTTTTTATTAATATCATTACAGTTTATTTGCTCTGTTTTATTTTGTGAAACCTTACTACGTATATGGAATAACCATTTTATAAAAGCAATAAACCCTGTGAAGCCGTGATTTACAGTGAATTTATAACAGCTAAGGGGCGTTGTTAGGCACGACGTGAAGTGCCTAACAACGCCCCTTAGCTGTTATAAATTCACTGTAAACCACGGCTTCTTGGGGCTTATTGCTTTATCAAACTCTGAAAGACATAAAGGGAAAATGTCAGTGAAAACTAGATTGTTAAACCACAAGAGCATTCAACAAATAAGTAAAAACCACATGTGTATGCATTACTTGTTTCACAACACAGATTGTTAAAAAAAAATAAAAACCTTTAAAGTCTTCTTCAAAACACATAGCATTGTTCACATCTTGAATATTTTCCATCCATCTGCATTAAAATCTGTTTTAATCAGTGCTTACCACACATGAAATTCAACACTTAAATTAAAAATGCATGCAATTTTAAATTTCGCATTCATTTATTTTTTGTTGTATTAAATTTAACAAATAACCATTTTATCTTGCATTCACATGAGCATCATGTTCAACACACAAATGATTCACGTTTGAATTTGACAGTCCTATAGCATTAATGCTTTTAGATGACTGTACCAATATTTATTCTGTACCGAGACTTTAACACTGTTTCTCTCTCCACTCCACTTCCAGTCAGCATCGCACAAACACAAACCAGTCATACCAGCAGCAAAACGTCCCAGTGCTGCTCAGCCAATCACATACGAGGAGCAGAAGAGACTTCAAACTCACACACATGCATTGTGTACAAACTAGTGCTGTCAAACGATTAAATCTCATCCAAAATAAAAGTTTGTTTACATAACATATGTGAGTGTACTGTGTATATTTATTATGTATGCATAAATACACATATGCATGTATATATTTAAGAAAAAAAATATATTTATATATTAAATATATTTATATATATATATATATGAATATAAATATAAACATGTAAATACATGTAAATATTTTCAAAATATATACTGCATGTGTGTGTATTTATATATACATAATAAATATACAGAGTACATTATGTGAACAAAAACTTTTATTTTGGATGCGATTAATCGTTTGACAGCACTAGTACAAACTAATATCACTCCAAAGTGAACAACTTTTCGTTAACCAGTAATTCTCCAGCAATGTCACTGCACTGTGATCAGGAGAAGATCACCAAATGTGTTCATTTCACACACTTGTCTGAACCTCTTAACTGACCTTATGACTGATAAATGACAGCCAGCCAATCAAATCACTGCTCTGGACCCTATCTGTCAAACTGGGCTCTCTGCGACATACAAACTCAACCTTTTCATATATTCCCAACATTAAGGAAACAAGGAGTTATGTAATTCAGAATCAGATAGGTATTGACAGAGACGAATAGACTTTTGTTTGTTCAATTCAAGAAAATCAGCCGGTAATATAAAAATTAGGCATTAGATCAGCTCATCATGAACAACTAAACGTTCACATTTTAAATAATCATCCAAAGGCAAAATATCTCAATGTTTGCACAAAGGAAAGGAGCAGTAAGTTAGAATAAAGTATGAAGGATGATTATAGAAAGAGTAATAACTTGATTAAAATATCACTTCTTGTACTTTATGACAGTGACCTTTGATAATTTCACATACATTTGAAGTAATTTATTCCTAAATCAGCAGGTATATCAGTGAATAAGCTGCAATGACATTTAGTTTGACAGATATTGTGTGAGTAAGACATGATTGCGTAATCATAATCCTAAGGTCAATTGTCATAAAAATGTCTTTAATGAGACCAATGAAGAAACTAGTCAAATCAGATGTAGCTAAACCCATAAATCAAAGACTTACTAGTACAGAATTCATTTCACAAACACTTGAACTAATTAAGTTACTAATTAAGTGACCCCAATCATATTTAGAAGTAGAAATATAATGTTTATTTTTCATTGCTAGTTTCTTAAATGATCACAAAAGTTTTAGTTTGATGTTTGCGGGATCTTTTAATGGTACAATGAGCTTTGAATGTCAAAAGATGAAGGTCAATTTGCTTTAAAATGTTCATGATGTGAGAAATCAATCTGATCTTTTGGTTTACATCCATCAAACGATCAAATTAGATGACATACCTTTCATTGGTGAAGTATTAAACCAAGAATTTTCATTAACACATGATTATGTAATGCATATCATTCATCTCTAAACCAAGAGTTTATTTTAACAGAACTTTTATTTTAACTTCTTTAGATTAAGTCTTTCTGTAAGATGACTTTCTGACCCAAATCCACATGAACTGAATCAGTCAGAATTGTTCTCTGATCAACTCGACTCGCCAGAATTTACAAGAACAAAGTCCTTGCGTAACACCCAACATATGACCTCAGTCAGCAGGGCCAGATAGTGTCCACATTTGCTCCATCTGTTTCTTTTTATATGATAAAGTTGGAGAGTACAAACACAACAGTCCTGCGGAGGAAGCCCCTCTCTGAGACACACACACACACACACACACACACACACACACACACACACACACACACACACACACACACACACACACACACACACACACACACACACACACACACACACACACACACACACA
The DNA here is from genome assembly GCA_027422415.1 of Schizothorax lantsangensis. Taxonomy (NCBI): domain Eukaryota; kingdom Metazoa; phylum Chordata; class Actinopteri; order Cypriniformes; family Cyprinidae; genus Schizothorax; species Schizothorax lantsangensis. The sequence continues at coordinate 3,395,365 of CM049862.1, forward strand.
CACACACACACACACACACACACACACACACACACACACACACACACACACACACACACAGGACAAAGGCGGCTGGAGCACAGGCTTGGTGCAAGAGAACTGCTTGACAATTCCAAACAGGGCAGCAGGAAACACAAGCACAACCGAGAGTCTTCCTGTCTCACTCACTCACACACACACACTCACACTCACACTCACACACACACTCACACACACACACTCACACACACACTCACACACTCACCTTAAGAGAGTTTCACCACAGGAACATCCAGGAAAATCCATCAAAATGAAAATCTCTAAAAGCACAGTTTGTCCAAACACGCAAATACACCTTTGGTTTTTGAGAGCTTTATTAACGGCTGATTCTGTGATATCTGAGCGTGGGGTTGTGGGAAAGTTTTGGTGTAGATCCACCTCGGCTTACAAACCAACCGAAACATTCATAAGTGAGCTTATCTGAGGTGCTGATAAGCAGCGACACACTGATTATCAGTCAAAATAAAGAAACGTGTTAGCACGATCATTTGAGCATGAAGACCAAACCAAGCGCATCTGAACTAGATGTCCGAGTTCAAATCTGTACGTCACCTGCCACGCAAAAACTGCACACAAACAGAAAAGTGCTTGAAATGGTTTTAACTGGTCCATACAGTAAAACAGCATTCAAAACAACTATCTTTCATATTGCAAATAAAGCAGCGCTTTCTAAAGACCTGTCATTAACAGCCTTTGAAAACAAAGATGTGGGCTAAACGTTACATGAAGATAAAATAGATGTAAATGTGAGTGAATGTATACCGTCAGGATAATAACTCCACAAGTTGCGAGTCACCATTAAAAAAACAAAAAAAACACGCACAATGTGTTTATGACAAACAGGCCATAAATTTACAGCAAACGAAACCAAAACTTCACTAGTAGTGGTTAACTAGTAGCAAATGTAAGTCATATTTCCCCAATCAAAAGTACCATGCAAATATCAAACACACCAATGTCGGACCTCCCATCTCTTTTGACTAGAAATGCACTGAAATTTTGGCAACCCAAAATATTCGTCCAAAACCAAAATTTTGGTTAAAATCATTGATGAAAAAGTCAAATTTCATTAGCTCTTCTCCTACGCCGTGTTTTGACAGCGTCTCCATGAGGTAACACACGTCAGCTGACCCTCGACCAAGAATATGTAAAATACCAAGTTCAATAACCCAAACTTTATTTTCATTTCTTGACTAAATTAAACTTGAATTTTGGTTTCAACCAAAAAAAAAAATCATTTTATCACTACTTATGACCAATAAATTTATGATTACTGGATGTTTTTAACATTAGTTTGTAGTTTGTAGAGAGCACATTCATGGAAATATTTAAATAGCATAACTGATATTCTCAAACCAGTGAATTTTCCCATGCAGTTTTAGGATTTTATTAATTTTCATTACTTTCTCAGACCTGGAGTTACAATTTTAAAGTATGTTGACATTTACAGATTTTCCGCATCTTCAGTCTGATCTCTGTGCAAATTTCCTGTGACCATAAAAGTTCTTATCAAGAGAGAAAATAAATGAGTATATGCTACATAACACCCAATTCGGGTCAATTCAATCCATCCACACCTAAATATTGATGACTTCAACAAGCTCACACGCCAGACACAGTATAATCTGTTTGTTAAATCCTAACATTCAGCAGAGCAGCCCTACTAAACGTCTGATTTAAGAACGTCACGTATAACTTCAGACGCACAATTACACCTCGCTGAGGCTCACTGGGTGTTTTTTTTCTTCTGTTTAGTGTGGCTGGTGCATCCGGAGCAAAGCGCAGCTGTGTGTAAGACATCCCGCCGCAGGAAAACAGCAGCGCAGATGGGCCTGCCCTACAATCAGAGCCCAGACGAGCAGCACACTACAGTTAAACGTGTTAGCACACAGCCCATAACCTACTGCTCGCCAAAACAAAACCATTTAGTGTCACCAAACATGATCACAACAATTCAATTCAGAGCTGTAGAAACTGTAGAAGCCAAAATTGTTATACTTTACGCAACTATCAAACCAAACGGTAACACTTTAGTATAGGGACCAATTCTCACTATTAACTAGTTGCTTATTAGCATGCCTATTATTAACATATTGACTGTTTATTAGTACTTATAAAGCACATATTCTGCATGACTATATTCCTAATCCTACCCAATACCTAAACTACCATACTAACTATTAATAAGCAGCAAATTAGGAGTTAATTGAGGCAAAAGTTGTAGTTAATAGTTAGTTAATGGCGAGAATTGGACTTTAAATGAAAGTGTGACCAACCAAACACCCGTAATTTTCTACCAAGAAAACTAAAAACTGTTGAATAAGTGAATGAAGCTCTTCAAATGAAAACATTGACAGTGCAGGTTTGTGTGCCGTCCCAAACAGTATATGCTTTTATAAACATTAACCACTATAAAGGAAATTTTATTAAGTATATTTATTAATAGCACATTCAAAACCCAAACTGTGGTTATGAATTACGCAAATGTAACACCAACTACCCTTTTCTGAACCCATAATGCCATGCACTGATTTATCATCCACCAATCTTAAATTAAACAAGGCGTAACTTACTCTCGCCCTCGATTTTATCCGTTCCTCTGGTCCAGATGATCTGCCTGGTCTCGAGCTTGACTTGAAACGTCCTTCTCTCCGGCCTCTGGGACTTTTTGGAGTAAAAGAGCGTCAATACAGTGCCCAGCTCCAGATCCCGGTAGAGATTGTTCGCCTCGGTGTCGCTCAGCGTCCAGGGTACAGGTCCATAGGAGGAGAAGCCCGCGGTCGCAGCCATTTCCCCTGTTTGTTCTTCAGTTCCTTTCCGAATAATTCACAGCCTCCCAGGCCTGATGAGGACACCTATGAAAATAAGGAAGAAAAGGGCATTAGAAAAATCACAAAACAACACTATGAAACAGTAGCAGCGAATGAAAACACACAGAGGCCTGCTGTAAGATGCATCCACATGTGTCCATTTAACTTGGACTTACTGGCCTTTTTGCTGGTTATATAGACAGATTATGCATGACAGAAATGTAATATGGTGAATGCCTGATGATAATCAGCACATGAAATGCATGGATTATTATAACATATAAATGCACAACACAGATCATAAGAATCATTCCTCTAATGTATACTGTAATCTGAAGTCGAGTGTGTAAACAGATTAAATAGAGCTGATTTAAATATTATTATTTGAATACAATCAATAAGATCACTTTATACAGATGCAACCAATGCAAACAAACAAAAAAATCACTGATGCTTATTAACAATAATAATAATAATAATAAAACTACACATTTCTAAATTGTTTCAACACACCGATCAGATTTGAAAGGCTACACATGAGATGCAATAGAAAGATGGGAGCGTGTATATTGTTGGTAACGATGATAATAATAACACAGGTTTGTTTTGTCTTACCGTGTATGGATGCAGCGGGCTCTCTGGGACTCAGTAAACGCAGAAACACAACGTCCAGTCTGTCCGCGATCTCAGCAGCGCTCATGTCGTCCTGTGCTCCTGATCAGACGCGGGTTTAGCGGATCCGAGCGGCGGCGGTGTGAGGTCTGCTCTCCGCCATGAGTGCAAGAGTAAAGAGCCAGAGTCAGAGCCCTTCCCCCATCAGCCGATCCCTACAGCGCGGCGCAGCGCAGCGAAGCTCGGCCTCTTAAAGACACAGCACCGCTCTCCAGACACCGCTGGAGCGGAGCGCGGGCGCAGTGTGGACTGTGTGTGAAATAGTATGCATTATGGCTGTTTGGAATAGGACACTGCAATACTATACTTGCTATTGTTGACAGTGTGTATATTACGCATTTCATTTTCTGTATGAATTGGACACACAGGTGACCTAGGCAACATTAGTGTACTGCATACTATTTTGTGTAAAAAGTATGTGAAACACTATTTAGTGTGGTTATGTTCAGAATGGAATACTAGTTGCTTATTGTTCAGTGTGCACTGTGTACCGCATGCTATTTATTAAAGTGTTAAATAGTATGCATTACGGCTGTTTAGAATAGCATACTATAAAACTATACTTGCTATTGTTGACAGTGTGTATATTACGCACAGTATTTGAATTTTCTGTATGAATTGGACACACAGGTGACCTAGGCAACATTTGGAATACGTTAGTGTACTGCTTACTATATACTGCACAGTGTGCACTGTGTACTGCCTACTATTTTGTGTACAAAGTATGTGAAACACTATTTAGTGTGGTTATGTTCAGAATGGAATACTAGATTTTTTAATGTTCAGTATGCACTGTGTCCTGCATACTATTTATTAAAGTTTGTTAAACAGTATGCATTATGGCTGTTTAGAATAGCATACTAGAATACTATATTTACTGATGTTGACACTGACAGTGTGTATATTACGCACAGTATTTGAATTTTCTGAATGAATTGAACACACAGGTGACCTAGGCAACATTTGGAATATGTTAGTGTACTGATTACTATATGTGTACTGCCTACTATTTTGTGTAAAAAGTATGTGAAACAGTATGCAGTGGTTGAGTATAGAGTGAAATTCTAAGACATAAATAAAATAAGTAATTTTGCATTTTTATTTTATTTCATTCTTTTTAATTTTGGTAGTCTCATCAAGATATTAAATACTACTTCTGGTTCACTTCTTACACTGGAAATGAAAATCTAGTGAAACTTATTGATTGCATCGTGGTTGCAATGTCATGCAGTGTGCTCTAGATACTGCACATATTAGCAAAACCAAAAAGATGACGTTGCACTTTAGACATCAGGACTGCTCTGTTGCTATTGCACCTTACATAACCTAACACATACATGAATACAGTACACAGTACAGTCTACTTATGTGCACAGGCAGCACTGGCTACTTTTTCTTCATTTCATTATCAAACCAGTATTTGAAGTCAACACTCGCCACTGGAATGATGTCAGTGGAGAGACTTCATTATGCTGACTTCTGTGAGGAAACAGCTGATCACTTTATGAATTGACAGCCTGTCAACTACTCTTCAATGTATTTATCATTAAACATTCATTTTGGCTGAGCTGTATCCTTATAAGCTTCTCTTGGTCAATAGATTTCTGATTCTGAAAGATTTTTTTTTTTACATGTTCTCAGAGCAGCATATTCTGCAAATCAAAACTGGTATGCAGCATAATGTGACAACAGACATACATGCAATTGCACAATGCCCTCATAGGAAGAGGTTATAAACCAAAGCCGCAGGTGCAGATCGCTGCCTTCACGGCGCATTCACACGCTCAAAGAACAAGACACGGAGGATGTGGTACGACCTTAAAACCTTTATTCTAGGCATATAATGTTAATAAACAAATGTATATTTCTTCAGGAATGAGTAAATCTGTCCTTTTGCTACATAGGGCAGTCTTTGTTTTTTATGTTTTAAATATTGTCTCATACAAGTACAGAGAATTCTATTTTCATTCACTTCAGTTTCCCGCATCCAAGACCAATTTCATTTAAATTACATATACATTTCGCTGTCATTAAATTACTGTAAACAATGTCTATATAAATCAAAATCAATCTTAAACTAAACTTGGCTTACACTAAGAGTTAATGTACAGTTAAACTGTCAATAATTACACTGAATACATAACCTTCACAAAAGGACTATGTAACCCGATAATGTCCTACTACACTAATGCAAAGCAAAATCAACGTTCAAGCTTACATTGTTATACTGCCCAATAAATTACAGAAAAATGAGGGTGTGTTTATTGTGTTATTAATCTTGCAACATTTACAACAATGTCTGAGCTCTAACATTGAGTTAGAGCAAAACGACAAAGTGGTCATATGACTTCAGTGTAATTTATAGCCATTTAAAATATACAAAAAAAGCAGTCCTACAGAAAGGGCCTTTTTCTCAATTGGTATAAAAAAATATTTTAATTTCTATGCTATTAAAAACTGTAAGCAGAACCTACAAGACTTCAAATTAAAAAGTACATTACCTAATAGATTTCTATACGTACATCAAAGTGGTCAGAAACATATTTTTCTATTGACAGTGCATATGATGGACTTTTTCATTTATGGATTCATAGATCAAGGAGTTACCAACTGGAATAAACTAGCTTTCATATATACTGGTAACTAGTGCTGTGCAGCATATAAATAATTTCCTTTCACGAGAAACTGTTATACCACAGCACATTTTCAGAAATTAAATTTCATAATAAAAAAAAAACAGGATAATGCTAAACATGATACACAGTAATAATGGCTATATTTAAAATCATATTCTTTTGGTAAAACAAATTTATTTGCACACAAAAAAAAAGAAAGGTACATCCCTGATAGAAACATTAAAACAACAAAAAAAGACTATATTCACATTTTGTTGCAATGCCTCATCATGACATTGGTGCCTCTGATTGCTTTTCTTTATATGTCAGCTAAAAACATTTTTTTTTCTTTAACTTGATTTCATACACAATTCATCATTTAACATTTCTTTCATTTAAGGATTGCAGGGGTTGCAGTATTTCATTATTCTTTCTATGAAAATATACAATACATCAATAAATCTGAAGGCTAAAACCAAAGGATACTAACTATCACAGCAGGATATGAAACAACTACAGCCTTTCTTGAATAAAGATATGGTGTTCAGCAAGGCTCAGTATCAGGCTCTCTTCTGTTTTCAAAAATGCAGTATGGGTTAAACAAATAACCTCTGAACTCATGTAGACCCTCATTTTGAGAGAAACTACTGGCTTGTTCTGTATTTTTTACATTACCTTGTGCTAAATCTTCTTGATATACAATTCATCAAAATAATAGCAATAAAATAAAAGCTTTAAAACTCAAAGTCCTCATCTGTCATGTCGATAGCCCAGGCAAACTTTTCTCGCTGTGTTTTGTTGTAAATCTTCTCAATGGGAACTCCCCATTTCTTGCACCTGTGAAGGGAAGAAAGGAGTAAACAAGATGTCGTGGCTGGAGAAAGTCTCTTTCACAAACACACGCTTGGGTAAAGGTCAAAGGGATATTCTTCCACGCTTTTCCAAAACAAAGAGTCCTCGCATTTAGAAACTGGTGAACGGGCCATTGTGTCAAAGTAGGGAGTCTTTCCAAAAATAAGCCGAGAGGTGGGCTGATGACAGTACACACAGAGGCAGGAGTCTGGTTCAGGCACAGACCCTTCTCGGGGCCTAAACCGCCACTATTCCCACCCACGGACATTACATACAAGAGGAAAACCGCCAGAGCCCATTGTTCCTGCCTGCATGTTTTTCCCCTCTTTATTTTGAAGGGACATATGCATCCTTAAAACTATTTCCACACTATTACCTTTTGCACTAATTCTACAGTAAAGGTTAGACTACTAGAATGAAGTCAAACTTGCCAAAGTCAATGTGAACACTGATTTCTCTTACCAGGTGACTGAGATTCGCGGGTCCAGGTAGTTGAGTTTAGATGTGCCTAATGCAATCTGTTTATTCTCCTCACGATCTGTGGCCTGAACTTCCAGTTTCATCAGCTGCTCAGATATCCTCTGCACTGCCTTCTTCTTCGTCTCCACCGCCCTTAATGCAACAAACACACACATTTATCAGTGATAAACATGTATGGCTCTGATATAACAATCCTTTATATCTCCTTTTTACTACCTGCGTTAATACATATTGCATCAGCTTACAGTTTTTCAGAAAATGAAAACAAAAGATTTAAACAAAAGACTGCTTACTTTTTACTTTTCTCATCATGAAGCATCTTGGCGTCAGCTTTGGCTGCTTTAAGTTCCTTCTTGGCAGCAGAGAGCTGTTTGTTTTTCTCGTCTATCTACAATAGCGATACACAAGGTTTCTGTTTATTGATGACAGCAAAAAGGCCAGAGTTAAGATTACTGATGGTGATTTTAATCACTCGTACCTTGGTCTGTAAATTGTGCATGGATTTCTCAAAGGTTTTTGGTGGCGCCCTCTGGTGGTTGCAGAGAACAGCCACAGCGCGGTTTGCTCTGTTATATGAGAGGATCTTCTCAGGGATGTTATCATCAGCTGTAACAATCAGGATGAAGGGGTTTTAAGTCATTTAAAGAATTTAGAAACAAAATACCAGCTTTAAATAACGAAACTGCTAAATTGTTTGGGTATCAGCAAATAATTCATCAAGTACACAGACATGGACAAGAGAAGACAGACTCACGGCTGGTCAGCTCTTTGAGCTGCTGTTGGAGGGTAATGGACGCGTTATAAGTGCGAAACACTTTCGCCGTCAACCCATCCATCAGCTCCTGGAGATGTTTATTCAGAATTGATGTCTAAAGAACAGAGCAGATGGTGCACATCACATTAAAGCCTACGGTATTATATTTGATATGCAAATTCTAAAGCCTCTAAATGATTAAAACTTTGCTGAAAAACCTTCTGCACACAATCTACTACTCCATGCCTTCTGTCGTCTGATTTATAGTTTATACATTTTTAGCACGAAAAGCCTTTTTAGTGTAATTGTAAAGGTTGTGGTTCACATGTCTTTTTGTTGTGAAATCTATACTGATTTTTTTTATAAATGTAAGAATAACTTTTATATTATCAGTAATATTTCAAGATAAACATTTACTGGAATGAAGCAGCTTAGGTTTACTTGATTATACATACTTGCTTTTTAAGGAATCATGTTCAAATATGAGTATCAAATATGATCATCTCTCAGTCCTCGTATTGCATTGCATTATATATTTTGAACTACAGAGCTCTGATCATCAAACTAAGCAATTAAATATCATCTTACTAAGATGTATTATTGGAGATATAGAGTGACAACTGATATTTGTATCATTTTATGCAAGTAGTCTGTTTTACTAATCTCACTTATTACATTACAAGCTGTCAGAGTTTCACCTTACTATGTGTCCATATAAATATCAGCATCTGCACCAAATTGCATAATTTTGCTCAATTTGGGTCTGAATAAAACTGAAAACCTTCATTATGATCTCTATATTCTCACTAGATCATACTAAATGAGCCACAAAAGCATGATATATCAAAAATGACACTCAACACAAAGTATTCATGCTTTTGCCTTTATACACCACTACAATGGATTTGAAATAAAACAACCAAGATGTGACTGAATTGCAGACGTGAAGCTGTATTTTAAGAGGTTCCACAAAAATATTACATTTACCATTTAGGAGTTACAGCCATTTTAAGTGCAGTACCTCCATTTTCAGGGGCTCAATAGTATTTGGACAGTTGACTAAGAAGAGGCTAATTGACCAGGTGTTGTCCATTCCCTCGTTACTTCAAGACAAATTAAGCAGATAAAAGATCTGGAGTTGATAAGAGGTATCAAATTGGCATTTGGAAGCTGTTTGACTGGTGCTTCCAGTATGAAGTCCAAGCAGATCACGTTGAAAGTGAAGGAGGCCATCATTAAGCTGAAAAAACAACATAAATCTATAAGAGAGAGCAAAAACCTTAGGTGTGGCCAGATCAACGGTTGGCTACATTCTTAAGAAGAAAGAAAGCACTGGTGAGCTCAACACCATCAAAAGGCCTGGAAGACAACTAAAGTGGATGATCGCAGAATCCTTTCCTTGGTGAAGAAAACCCCTTCATAGCATCAACAGAAATCAAGAATACTCTGGAGGAGGTAGGCACATCATTGTCAAAATCGACAATCAAGAGATGCCTTCATGAATGTAAATACAGAGGGTTTACAACAAGGTGCAAACCACTGGTAAGATTCAAGAACAGGAAAGCAAGATTAGACTTTGCCAGAAAGCATCTAAACAGCCTCCCATGTTCTGGAATAAGATTCTTTGGACTGATGAAACCAAGATAAGCTAACCTGTACCAAACTGATGGGAAGAGAAAAGTATGGTGAAAGAAAGCTTCAGTGCAGATGGATAATGACCCTAAACAACTCAAGACTTTTTGAAGGCATAGAAATTGAATATTCTTCAATGGCCAAGTCAGTCGCCTGATCTCAATCCAATAGAGCATGCTTTTCAGTTACTGAAGACAAGACTGAAGGCAGAAAGACCTATAAACAAGCAGCAACTCAAGATGGCTGCAGTGAAGACCTGGCAAAGCATCTCCAGGGAGGAAACTCAGAATTTGGTGATGTCCATGGGCTCCAGACTACAGGCAGTCAGTCATTTGACTGCAAAGGATTTTCATCCAAGTATTAAAATTGTGCTTATACTTACATTTATGTCAAATACTGAGCCCATGAAAATGGAGGTACTTTGCTTAAAATGGCTGTAACTCCTAAATGGTAAATGTCATATTTTTTGAGGAACCTCTTAAAATAAAGCTAAAAGTCTGCACTTCAATCACATCTTGATTGTTTTATTTAACATCCACTGTAGTGGTGTATAAAAGCAAAAGCACAAAAACTCAGTCAGTGTCCGAACACTTCCGGACCTGACTGTATGCAAACTTTTACTTTTTTTAGATTTTGTCTCAAATAAACTGCTGCATTTAAAACAAAAATAGATTTTTCTGATTATCATTTCACATAACAGGCTTGTTTAAACAAGATGCACACTAGGTAGGAGGATGTTTAAGGATGAAATGTAGTATGAAGGTCTTACATTGAGTCGGTCAAACAGATCATCTTTCCCCTGCTTGTTTTCAAGGAACAACTGAAGGTTTTTAAATACCTAACACAACAAAAACAATATAGATTTATTAGTTATAAATATTGAAGAACATCTTAAACCTCCCTCCCCATCATCCAAAAAAGATGTTAAAGTGCCCCTATTATGTATTTTTGAAAATGATCTTTCATACAGTGTGTAACACAGCTCTAAGTGAATGAAAACATCCTGCAAAGTTTTAAATCTGAAAGTGCACCGTGTATAAAGTTATTGTCTCTCAAAAGAAAGAGTCGACTCTGAATCATTGAAACAAGTCATTTTTTAAAACGAATCCCAAGCCGTTTCATGTTGACGTCAACATGAAACATTGCATATTGTCCGCCAACTTGTTGTGCGCGCAGACCTGAGAAAAACTTGATTTTAGCGTTGGTCTGAATGAAAATGCAAATTCATTCTTTGCCACTAGGTGCCGCTTTTGGAGCATTAAAAATAGCTGTTTCCCCGGTAACACTGAACACAAAGCAGCACTGAGCTCACAAACACTGCTTTAAATGAAATCGACCAATCACCGCAGATTAGCATCACGCAAAGGAGGGGTTTGGAAAAATTCATCGTTGAGCGAATCGTTTGGGAGTTGTTGAGCAAATAAGGTAAAAAATAAATGCATATTATAAGACAATGAAAGTGTTTTTTGACCTTGCATGCATGTCAACCTGTTGTTGGAGACTTTCATAACCCATAATAGGGGCACTTTAAATGTCACCAATATTCTGCTCATATTTAGATTGACTTACTCTTTTCTCCACGGGGACTTTGTTGTAGTAACGGATGGAGTCTTTTCCCGGGAAGTCGAGCTCCACCACGTACTCCTGTCCGTCCATCTGAGGGTTCAGTCTGATGTGCTCCACACGCAGAGAGCAGCAGCCCACCGTATCTGCCGTCTCCCCCTCGTCCTTCTCATTACCAGCCCTCAGAGCCAACTACACACAAACACACTACACTGTTAACTCCCAGCACACATCAAGAGCTTTCAGTGCAGTACAGAGTCAAGAGCCCAACACCTCGGGCCGTCCTGATGAACAGTCGTTTGAAATCATGTAGAAATCAGAGCAAAAACACCTGTTTAATTTCAAGGGTCAGACAGAGGGTAGAAATGGTCTAAATTATGATTATTTCAGGTGCATAAAAATGTATTAATTATAATTATGCATTATATGTTATATCATTGGTTCTCAACTGGTAGGTTGCAGGTCTGTTCTGATTTGTTGCGAACAGCAGGTGTAAAAAAAAAAAAGCCAAATATAAATAATAAATACAGTACAACTCAATATATTTAGGATGGAAAATAAGTCAATCAACTTTCATCAAGGAAACAGGATTTTTTTATAAATGTGCAACAATTAAATACACTAGGCTGAAGTGATTAGGTTTTGACGAATTATTGGCTGCAGATGTTTGTAATAATTATTTAAAAATATATATACTGTATATATTTATATATAATTAACTTTAGCCTATATAAATCATTTTAATAAATTTATTCATGTGAATAAATTAGTATTTTTGTGGTCCAATTATAATCTGGGTCCTGAAGCACAACCAGTTGAGGACCACTGATATATATTATTATAAGGAAAAAATGACTAGGTCACACTTTAGATTAGGAAACACATATTCACTAAGAGTTTGTCCTCAATAAACTCCTAATTTGGTGCTTATTAATAGTAAGGCAGTTGTTAAGATGGATTAAGGGATCTAAAATATGGTCATGCAGAATAAGGCATTAATATGTGCTTTATAAGTACTAATAAACAGCCAATTTGCTGGTAATATGCATGCTAATAAGCAACTAGTTAAAAGTAAATATTGTTCCCCAATCTAAAATATTACCAATTACTTAATAAAAAAGGGTAGATTATGATCAATATCTTACTTCACTATTGAAAGTTCAATTTAGCACAAGATTAGACCAATTTGAAAGCAAAAGCAGTGAATGTAACAGCTGATCTAAACCAGCCGTTGTGATGAAGTGAGACCTTGTCAATGAAGTACAGAGCGACGGCTCTCTGTCTGATCCTCATCTCTTTACTCCTCCAGTCCTCGCGGTACTGCGCTCGGATGCGCTCCACACACTTCTTCAGCCGCCGCGCCATCTCGTACTTCTGCCAGTCCTTCTCCCCCTGAGACACACACAAAAATCAACAGCTTGATTTTACTTGTAGTGAATTCATTTCAATGAACTGATTCAAAATCAACTCAATTCATTACTCAGAATTGTTGTCAGAAGTCCATTGTTTGTATTTCATCTGCCTGTTTGTCAATATACACTGTCATTCAAAGCTTGCATAGGACCATTAATCAATTAACGGACTACTTAATGATTCAAAATTTGTGGTCAGTAAGATTTTTGAAAGAAGTCTGTTATGCTCACCAAAGCTGCATTAATTAAAAATGCAGTAAAGAACAGTTGTAAAATATTATTATAATTCAAAATAACTGCTTACTGCTTAATAGACACATTAATGTGACACATAACTTCAATCATGTGTTCATATTTACGGTCATGTTATTCAAAGAAATGTTTTGCAAAAAAAATCGCTAAAGTTTGCTAACGTTAAATCATTACTGACTTGCACAATAGTGCCACGACATATTTTCATGTCTGATCAGAGCGACAACTACCATGGACATTGAGGGGGGCTAGTCCCCCCAATAATTAGAAATCGCTAAACCTTTTCTCAAATATTGCCAATTCGAGAGAGAGAGAGAGAGAGAGAGATGCAAGTTGTGTGTATGCGCGTCTCTCTTTACAATGAGTGAGTTTACTTCAAAAACAGCGATTTTATCCTCTTTGCTGGAAAATATAATGTAGTGATTCAGTATTTAAAGTCTGTGTAAAGTAAATTCTGAGAATTGTTTGTAAACACATTATAAATGTTAGAATTGCTGAAACATGTTACAAAGACTGTGAACTATGTAGTACTTATTTGTGGAGTTTACATTTGCTCATTTTGCTCAATACAAGTTGATCATTTACAAAGCAGCTCGGTCTCCTTATTAAATAATCTGCAAAGGAAGACAGTTGAGATGGCAGCTTTCCCGCGAGTGGGCGTGGTTTCAGCGCTGCCAGTGGACATGCCCCCAGCGTTTGAGAGCAGAGAATACTGCTTATTTTTTCAAGATTTTTATACCTTATTTTATTTACTTGGCATTTTTTATTAGCATTCAAATTTGGCTAGGTGGTTAATAACACATTTTTCTGTGGTGTGACAAACTCAGAACACACATTTAATATTGACTTTACATGGACTTTAAACTATGTTATTAATAAAAGTGGTGGGGCAGCGTTGACAAGTTTATTTGCTCCTGGATGTGTGAGCTGTGCGATCTCCGATATATGAGTGTGTGTGTGTGTGTGTGTGTGTGTGTGTGTGTGTGTGTGTGTGTGTGTGTGTGTGTGTGTGTGTGTGTGTGTGTGTGTGTGTGTGTGTGTGTGTGTGTGTGTGTGTGTGTGTGTGAGTGTGTATGTGTGTGAGAGTGAGTGTGTGTGTGTGTGTGTGTGTGTGTGTGTGTGTGTGAGAGAGAGTGTGTCAGTAAGCAGCGCATTAATATAGAACGGTAATTAAAGGCTCTAATGCACACCAGTAATAAAGTGTGTGTATTGTAGGAGCTAGACGATGATGTAACAGTATATTAGTGGTGTACCATTGTAGGGGAATATTTTCACCCCTACCCCTTGACACTCTGTTTGAAGGGACAAGGGGAAGGGGTATAAAATAGAACTGGGATTGGGCCTTTGTGTTGGGTGTTTCTGACCTTGATTCTGGAGCTGGGGTTAAGCATGATGTATTTGATGGAGCCCTGAATGTTCTCCGTCCACGACACCAGCCACGTAACTTTATTATCATGACGAACTTCCTTCCACCTGGAGCCTGGAGGCGGTTTAGGGTGAGCCGAATCTCTGAGGACAACAGACAACGGGGGACCATCATATTCAAAATACAATTTACAGTTTTACTGCTTGATGAAAGTTTTGTTTTAACTTGACAGTGAAATCTAATGTGGAAAACCGGCATTCCTTCTGTTGAAGATATTATCAGAGTTTGGGCATGACACATCTGCCAAAGCAAAACAGGATCAGGCCGGCCACAACACACACAGGAAGCGGCCCTCTGACACGCTCTCAGGATAAACAACTCCTCTATGAGCGGTGAGCAACAACAACAATAGCCAGCTAAATATATGGCCTGCCTCAGTTCAAGTGCTCTGATCAGCACAGCCAATTCCTCTGATTATTAACCACTAAACTAACACTTGTGAGAAAGAAGTGTGCTTAATTGCATTGTATGTGCACTTGTAGTGTACTTCAAATAGTACAGATAGACAGACAGACAGACAGACAGACAGACAGACATATAGACAGACAGATAGACAGACAGACAGACAGACACAGATAGATAGACAGACAGACAGACAGACAGACAGACAGACATATAGACAGACAGATAGACAGACAGACAGACAGACACAGATAGATAGATAGACAGACAGACAGACAGACAGACAGACAGACAGACAGACAGACAGATAGATAGATAGATAGATAGATAGATAGATAGATAGATAGATAGATAGATAGATAGATAGATAGATAGATAGACAGACCTACAATCAAGACAAGGGACTTTGAAGAAAATAAAATGTAAGTTTTCACTTTATTATCACGACATAATTCCCATCCATTCATGTTATTTCATAGTTTTACTGTCTAACTCCAATATTATTCTACAGCAGTCCTTCTCATAGTCTGGACTCCGGTCTAGATCCAGACCAGGAGGGAATTCAATCCGGACCCGCCTCCACTTCATATTTCAAGTGCACTTGTATCACTCAGACCTCCGTGGCACACACACAGACACACACACACACATACACGCAGGGCGCATGAACCAGTGTTGCAGTGTTTACCGACTTTTTTGTAAGACAAAGTGCATAGCAACTAGCGACATTTTGGATAAACCTTAGCGTTTATAAAAACCTATCGCCGTTGACTGTCTGAGCATATGAACATGACTGTAGCTCATCTGTAAATATGCACATAGTTTGTTACACAGACAGATGTTTGTGCTGCATGATATATAAAATAAAGTAATATAATTCACTGCTGTATAACAGCGTATTGCAGTTATAATTCAAGATTTTAGCAATTCAGTTGAAGTGACTGCAAGTTACATTGAAGTACTATTTCAGAAACAGAAAATATGTAAATGAGAACTGCTTTCTTTATTGGGCATTTAGTTGAATTAAAATGCAGGAGTAGTGTATGTAACAGTTCAGAGAGTAAACGCAAGTACGACTTGACGTCATGAATATGATAATTAGCAAATATAAAGTTGAATTGTTGTATATAGTTATAAGCATATTTATTAAAAACAAGTTTTGTAATAATTATTAATTCTGACCTTTTGACACCTTTGAATGTAAACTCTTTGAGACCCCTGTTCTACAGCATGAAGCCAGAAATAATACTGAATGCTAAGGGACTGACTTGCTGCAGTTGATGATGATGTCCTCGGGGCGGATGCGGCGTTTCAGTTTGCCCATCTTAGGATGATCCCCGCGGCCGCGGAACAGACCCGGCGGCTCGATCCGGAAGTTCCCGATCCGCTCCTTGTGATTGTCCATGACGCAGTATCCGTACTCCTGCAGAATGCGCTCGTTCTCTCCTTTGATTTTCTGTAGAAACACGACAAATTGATTGATAGAACAATAGTTAAAGGGATACTCCACCCCAAAATGAAAATTTTGTCGTTTTTCACTTACCCCCATATCGTTCCGAACCCGTAAAAGCTTCGTAAACACAATTTAAGATATTTTGGATGAAAACAGGGAGGCTTGTGACTGTCCCATTGACTGCCAAGTATATTGCACTGTCAAGGTCCATAAAAGTATGAAAAGCATCGCCAGAATACTCCATCTGCCATCAGTGGTTCCATCATAATGTTATGAAGTGACGAGAATACTTTTTGTACGGAAATAAAACAAAAATAACGACTTTATTCAACAATTAGGCACCGTAACGAGTATCCTGGCGATGCTTTTCATACTTTTATGGACCTTGACAGTGCAATATACTTGGCAGTCAATGGGACAGTCACAAGCCTCCCGGTTTTCATCCAAAATATCTTAAATTGTGTTCTGAAGACTAACGAAGCTTTTACGGGTTCGGAACGACATGGGGGTAAGTGAAAAACGACAAAATTTTAATTTTGGGGTGGAGTATCCCTTTAAAATAGTTTCTGCATGTGTTCAGGTGCAGTGACACACTAACCTGTTTCTCTTCTTTTGACATCTGTTTTCTGGCCTCGGATTGTGCTTTAAAGTACTCTTGCATCTCAGTGAAGTCACATTTCTTCAGCTCTGTGATCTTTGCCTTCTCCTCTGATCTCATTTCCTTACAAGAAAAATTTGTGAGATAATGTGTCTATAAGAACAAATTCAAACTTTGCACACTTCCAGCTGCTGATAAAACTATTCCTTTAAAACTGGCAATTATGAACAGTATACTGACAGCAGTAATGTGTTGAAAAGTGTGTTACCTTCCTCCAATCTTTAAAGAAGTTCTTTCTAAATATGTCTTTAGTTGTGTACTCATGGTCAAGCATTTTTGCATAAAACGTGGCCACTTCCTCTGCACCAGGGCTCAGTTTCATGGCCTTTCCTGTGGACCACATGATAATTATCTCAACATCTGAAGATATCCTCATCATACACCACAATATACACTCACTGTACATGCTGATATTATTTTTTTTAGAAATTGACTATTTGTGACTGACATTTATTTTTGTCTTTTCTAATTAATTAGTTAATCTCTTTTAAAAAGCATACTAGGTAAATTGACCCTGGTAAAAAAGTAATATATTTTATTTCATACTAAGTATAGTTCAAATCTATTAACATAGCTGTATATACTGACATGTCGATCAAGACTTATTAAAAATAAAAAATGACCGGTATACTTTATTTGGAGTATCACTTGTGCACAATGCCCATTTCTTAATATTAAGCCTAAAATGTGTTTTAATGTCACTATTAATAAGGATTGTATGATCTTTGAATAATATCAGTCTTTAAATGCAAGATATTTAAAGTGTACCTGAAGTATACTTGCAATAGTTCCACTTTAGCACAATCAAATATACTTCAGTATATCTTTAGTCGGACTTCTGCACAATTAAAGTGTGTTAAGTACAATATTAGTTGTTCCAATTTTACCAATTTAGTATACCAAAAGTACAATTGCAGGGTATTTTTATTAAGTACAGAAATATGTAAATGTGTTTGTAGTATACTTAGCATGAAATAAATGTATTTGAAATACATTTCAGTATATTTATTTTTTCACTAGGGTATAAATGAGGCCATCTGGAGAAAATCACACCCCCCAAAAATCCTCAGCGCTAAACATTTAACAGAAAACAACATTTTTTAAAGGCAAATTAATTTAAAGTAATTGTATTGGTTGTAAAAAAAAACATTATTGGTCAATCTGTAATGATTTTAGGATAGTATTGTGTAGTGCTTTTGAGCAGAATATGATAGCGGACAGGTGGCGGGGTCAAAGGTCAACACTCCTCACCATCATAATGAAACCTGATACGGTCTGGCAGGGGTTCATACGGCGGGGGAAACACAGGCCCTTTATGCTCCAGAAACCTCCACTTGGAGCCATCTGTGTATTTCTCCTCTTCCCACCTGAGAAACAGAGGAAGACACATACAAACATTGCAGAAAGACAAGAAGGGAGAAACATTTTACATTGTTTTAGAGTACAGGTTTGTCTCAATTGTGTCTCACCATTTCCACTTCTCCTCGGGCTCGTTTTTGGCTTTCTTCTTCCCTCCAGTGGAGTCTTTCTTTACCTCTTTGGTCCTCTTCTTTGGTTTCTTTTCCTGGACGGGTCAGATCTGACATGAGTAACAGTCCAACGCCAAAGTGAAGGAGTAGATAGTTTAGGAGAAAGAGTGATGCATACCTCCCTCTCCTCATAATCACTGTCCTCCTGTTTACGTTTTTTCACTTTCTTCTCATTGTCCACTTTTACCTTTTTGGGTTTGTGTTCATACCTGCTTTACAAACAGAAATATTATGGGTTTAGCAAACGAGTGCGTATGCTGAGGATGATGGGAACTGAGCCTATTGCACATACTCGTCTTCATCCCGCTCTCTCTTGAGAGGTTTCTCATGTTTGATGGGGTGATGATAGCCATTGTCCTCTTCCACTTTAATTGACAGAGAGCTGAAACAAGACATAAGCAGTGGGACGTGTCATTTTACATCATTTAAAAAAAAATTACACCACAGATAAAATTTATAAAACAGACCTGAAAGATTACAAAGTGAAAAACCTGAAATGTTTATCTTGGTGCATATATAAAATAACAGACCATTTATATTTTCCAATGTGCAAATCAAAACACTATGACTTACAGTATATAGTTGTGCTCATAAGTTTACATACCCCTTTCAGATATGTGCAAAATGTTAATAATTGAAACACAATAAGAGGGATCATGAAAATTGCATGTTATTTTTATGTAGTACTGTCCTGAGTAAGCTTTTTTACATAACAGATGTTTACATATAATCCACAAGACAAAATAATAACTGAATTTATAAAAATGACCCCATTCAAAAGTTTACATACCCTTGAATCTTAACACTATGTGTCATTTCCTGGATGATCCAAGACTGTTTTTATATTTTGTGATAGTTGTTCATGAGTCCCTTGTTGGTCCTGAGCAGTTTAACTGCCTGCTGTTCTTCAGAAAGATCCCCCAGCTCCTGCATATTCTTTGGTTTTCCAGCATCTTCTGCATATAAATTGAACCCTTTCCAAAAGTGACTGTATGATTTTGAGATCCATATTTTCACACTGAGGACAACTGAGGGACTCATGAATAATTATCACAAAATATAAAGACAGTCGTGGATCATCCAGGAAATACTCTTGTTCAATGCGAGTGACGTATGCTGCAATATGAGCATTATTCTGTCATCACCCGGGTGCTGACAGCGCGCGCGCACAGGTGAGACCTGAACAGCACACATTGATATCTGTGTTTAAACTAAACTCATGTAAGCTTTGCCAGTTTAAACAGCCAGAGGATGCGAGCTCGCGCGCAGTGAGAAGATTTGTGTGTGCGCTCATCAGAAGTGTGCAAATATTAAGCTCTCTCTGAAGTATTGTGTTTGAATGGACAAATTCACACAAAAATTATGTCAAAATGCTCGTCTTGGTAAGTATCCTATAGCAGACATAGCCGGCTGAACGTACTGTATCAGTGCACTGGATCAGTGCATTCTCTTAAAGTGACAGCACTTTCTTAATATTAATCAAACAGCAACAACAAAGAAATCACTCACTGCTCTTGATTGAATCGCTTTTGTAACTTTAATAAAGATTAATCTCTAATTTATACAGTCAAATATGCAATGCTGTTTTACATTTGATTACTTTATTCAATTTCTGTACCTAAAACTAATGCTACCAAAAAAAAAAAAACTGAAAATCACTGTTTATTTTATTTGTATCTTTACTCTATTGTATTTATTTGTGCTGTTGCTTGTAGTTAGATAGATTATTCTTATTTTCTTTATTTTTATTTGACAGTATAATTTTTCCCTAAACATACCGAACCGTACCAAAACCGTGACTCTAAAACCGTGATACAAACCCCACTCGTTCCACCCCTACTGGCTTCTATGGTCAGATGAAACTAAAAAATGAGCTTTTAAGCAGCAAACACTCAAGATGGGTTTGTGAACACAGGGATAACAAAGTACCCCATGTGTACAATGAAATATACTGCTGTATTTTTGATGTTGTGGGCCTATATTTCTGCTGGAGGTCCTGGACATCTTGTTAGACACATGGCATCATGGACTCTATCAAATACCAACAGATAAAAAATCAATAAGTGACTGACTCTGTTAGAAATCTTATAATGGGCCATGTCTGGATCTTCCAACCGGACAATAATCCAAACACAAACCTCAAAAACAACACAAAAATGGGTCACTGAGCATAAAACCAAGCTTCTGCTGGCCATTCCAGTCCTCTGACCTGAACCCTGTAGAGAACGAGTGAGGTGAACTGAAGAGAAGAAGCTGTGAATCTGAAGGATCTCGAGGGATTCTGGATGAAGGAATGGTCTCTGATCTCTTGTCAGGTGTTCTCTAACCTCATCAGGCATTATAGGAGAACATTTAGAGCTGTTAAACTGGCAAATGGAGGTTTCAAAAAGTATTGAATAAAAGGGTGCCGTTAATTGTGGCCAATGTGTATTAGAGAAAAACATTTATTTCATAATGATATTTTCCCCCATTTTAAATTCTTATTCTCCAATGAAAGGTTTGATTTTTGTGAATTTTTTTAATAAAAGATCAAAAGGATTAACAATGCAGATTAATTTTCACAGCCTACTTTGATCATATTTACCAAGGGTACCAACAATTCTGACCACGACTGTAAATAAGAAATAACATGCAATTTTCATGATCCCTCTTATTTTGTTTCAATTATTAACATTTTGCACATTCTGCAAGGGGTATGTAAACTTATGAGCACAACTGTAAATGAGGAACATTGAGACGCTTGTCTTACCTTACAAAGCCATTCTCTTTATCTCGATATTTCCCATCAGAACTATGAAACTTCACAAAAATACAAAAACACACCCAAAATAAGATTTATAAACACATAAAGAATGTTCAAACAGACACATTATTCCATTCATTATATTTTGTAACTGTCTGGTATGGCACAAATAAATCAACCTTTTCTTCTTTTTGCTTTTCTTTGTGCTTAAGCCGCTCTTTTTCTTTCTCTCGATGTTTCTTCTCAGAAGAGCTTCTGGGTTCACTGTAAAACAAATTTAAAAAATCTGAGTTTCTCCTTTAGGACACTAGATAAATGAATCTCTGATGACGACTAATGCCACTGAAACGGGCAGGACTGCAAACTCTTACAGCAGATCAATATGCCAAAGCTGGATAAAGAGCAGAGGTCAGCGTACGAGGAGTAATGATGTTTACAAACCTTAAAAAAATGTCAAAATAACTGAAGTTATAAAAAGAATCACCTGTTGCCGTTCTTTGAGTTTTCTCGCTCCTTGTCTCTCTTGTGCTCTTTGTGGTTGTGTTCTCGGTCTTTATGTTTGTCCTTGTGTTTGTGTGAGTCTGAGCCAAAAACAATAAAGTCTCATAAAGACCAGCGAGAAAACCAGACAGGTTTTAGGGATGCCATAAATCTCAATGAAATTCATAATAATTCATATGAATTAAAGGAATAGTTTGCCCAAAAATTAAAATTTGCTGAAAATTGACTGACCCTCAGGCCATCCGAGATGTAGACGAGTTTGTTTCTTCAAATGTAGCATTGCATCATTTGCTCATCCTCTGCAGTGAATGGGTGCCATCAGAATGAGTCCAAACAGCTGATAAAAACATCACAATAATCCACAAGTAAGAAAAGCTGTGTGTTTGTAATGAGAAACTCCGTCATTAAGATGTTTTCAACTTTAAACTGTTGTTTCCAGCTAAAATATTATTGCTTTATCCTATGAAAAAGTAATCTCGTGTGAATCAAGAGAAATATGCACAGATTGAGCATCGTTTACAAGTGAAAACAGTCCAGAACAGTTCAAAACAAGTATGTGGGTGGATTTTGTTGTGAGACGACAAACAAGACGCTTCTCAACGCTTCTTAAGACATTGACTGATGGGCTGGTGTGGTGTGGATTACTTGTGGATTACTGTAATGTTTTTATCAGCTGTTTGGACTCTCATTCTGACGGCACCCATTCACTGCAGAGCAGTGTTGGGGGTAACGCATTACAAGTAACGCAAGTTACGTAATAATATTACTTTTTTCAAGTAACTACACTGTAAAAAAAAAAAACGTTGGGCTACCTTAAAATTTTAAGTCAACCAGCTAAAGCAGATTTTTGAGTTTTCTCAACTTATTTTTTAGGAAATTTCTCAACTTTTTTTGGATAAACTTAAAACAAGAAGTTGAGAAAACTCAAAAATCTGCTGAAGCTGGTTGCCTTAAAATTTAAAACAACTTTTTTTTTTTACAGTGTAGTAAAGTAACGCATTACTTTTTAATTTACAAGAAAATATCTGAGTTACTTTTTCAAAAAGTTTTTTCCCATTTATTGACTGACAGTGCGCTGTGTGAACATGTTACTGTAGTTCTAGACTAAATGTGAATGTGCATTAATTCATCCCACTCGCAAAAAAACAGATTTAGTACTCATCAAAATGAATTAATAACACAAATGTATCTAATCCCATTTATTAACCAATGTCTTTGCTGCTGACCTTTGATGATCCAGTTAAACCATACTAATAAGGAAAAATGACTTTATGAATGAATGATGCATTTATATAGCGCTTTTATTGTGTATTGCCATACACACAAAGCGCTTTACAATTATGTGGGGGGGGGGTCTCTCCTCAACCACCACCAGTGTGCAGCATCCACTTGGATGATGCGACGGCAGCCACAGGACAACGGCGCCAGTGCGCTCACCACACACCAGATACAGGTGGAGAGGAGAGAGAGAGATAGAGCCAATCAAGTGGATGGGGATTATTAGAAGGCCATGATTGACAAGAGCCAGTGGAGGGAATTTGGCCAGGACTTTAGATAAACTAACAATTGTGCTTCATTGTTTTTTTATTGCTGAAGAGTGTTGAACCTTCTTCTCCTGCATTCTGCTTTTTGGTGTGAAATGGCTTTTACATTCGCTATAAATAGAACTTCTTGTCTTAAAAACAATCAAGCCCTGCTCATATTTAAAAAAGTAACGCAAAAGTAACGTAGCGCATTACTTTCCATAAAAAGTAGCTAAGTAATGTAATTAGTTACTTTTTTAGGGAGTAACGCAATATTGTAATGCATTACTTTTAAAAGTAACTTTCCCCAACACTGCTGCAGAGGATCCACTGCTGAGACAGTGATGAATGGGAATGTTACATTTTGGATGGCCTAGGGGTGAATATATTTTCAGCAACTTTCATTTTTTGAGTGAACCTTTAATAAAACATTAGTAAAAGCAATTGGCACAGTGATACACACTTAACACCCCTCAAATGTCGGTGATATGCAATTACTTGATACAGTATCATGTAACTGGCATAAATGAAAGTATTTCACACTACATGATGCTACATCATAATAACAATTACCAGTATATTGTGTTGTTATTATAGGATTTGTGTTGCAATTCTTAACTAACAAAGTACCAGAAAGGTACTTTGGTACCCTGTTGCACCATGTAAATACCATAGTATATGAATATGGTTATCATAGATTATGCTAACATATATTGAGTAAGTGCACCCATTACACTTATTAAGATTTTGGACACTTTTAATTTATATTTTATTCATTTACACAGAAAAAAACATGGACAAAATGAAAGATCAGTCTTTTGTATAGTCATTTGTATATGCCTATTTTTGCAATTATCTTGCAAGTCATGTCATGTCAAGACTACTGTATTAATAACTGATGAAATATTTATTTTTATTTATTAGTTTCAGTTGAGAAAACTAGCAATAACCCTAGATAACATTATATAATTTAATTCATCATCATGGAAAAAAAATTAAACCATCTTTACCCTGGTATTCCATTTGAAGTCGTCTTCTCAACCTCATTAAACCTAACAAATTTCTCAATCAGAGATAAGTTTAGATTGAAACATCAGCCTTAAAAACTCTGCTTGGCATAAAACACATTATTCATTAGCGCATGCATCACAGAGTTAAAATACACTTACTGCAGTACAACAGCACACCAATGATCTGGTCACAATGTGCTGTTCTCATTCAATTCTTCATGTGCGACTTGCTTTTGTGCTACTGTATCATTTAAGAGCAACTGAAAAATGTAAGACCACCATGAAACATGTACAACGTGATGCTTTGGCAGTGCACTAGATCATGAAGCCAGTCCAATGACTGCATGGGGTTTGTCTGCCAGCTCAAAAAACTCATCTTTCAATGTCAAAAGACACATCTTATCAGAATTACACCCAATTATATGTATACATCAAAATATTAATCTCTTGCATTTACTTAACCCTCTAGTGCTCCTTGTGTGGAGGCCTTTTTTTCATTTCAATTAAATGAATGTACTATATTTTAGTTTGATATTTTGGTCATTTTATTTTAAAGGAATAGTTCACTTTGAAATTAAAATGTGGTATCTATCAGCTTACCCAAGGGCATCCAAGATGTAGGTGTCTTTTTCTTCAGTAGATCCAATTTTGATGTTTTTAGGTCAAACCGTTCTAGTCTGTCAGTCATATAATGGCAGGTATAGGTCACTGTCTCTATAAGAGGGAAAAAGAACATGCACAGAGAAATCCAAATTAAACAATTCCCCATCGTAACTACACATTGATAGCCTAAGACACGAAACGAGCGGTTTGTGTGAGAAAATGAACATTATTTATATCGTTTTTTACCTCTTGTACACAACCATGTCCAAGTGATCTGAGTGCGTGCGCTCTGGCTCACGCTGCATTCACACGGGGCATCGGCGTCAACGCTTGACGGAGGGCGTGTCTGAAGCGTGGTGCTGACGCGCCGTCATAGTTACAACAACCAATCACATACTTCTCTGGTGTTGCATGAACGGGATTGGGTATTTGCATGAGGCGATCTGATTGGCTGACGCCTCCGTTGGTGCTTGAAAAGTTGCGTCAGCACCACGCTTCAGACACGCCCTCCGTCAAGCGTTGACGCCCCGTGTGAATGCAGCGTGAGCCAGAGCGCACGCACACACACGTCACACACCGGATGCGTGTGCGCACCCAGATCACTTGGACATGGTTGTGTACAAGAGGTAAAAAACGATATAAATACTGTTCGTTTTCTCACACAAACCGCTCGTTTCGTGTCTTAGGCCATCAATGTGTAGTTACGATGGGGAATTGTTTAATTTGGATTTCTCTGTGCATGTTCTTTTTCCCTCTTATAGAGACAGTGACCTATACCTGCCATTATATGACTGACAGACTAGAACGGTTTGACCTAAAAACATCAAAATTGGATCTACTGAAGAAAAAAAGGCACCTACATCTTGGATGCCCTTGGGGTAAGCTGATAGAAACCAAATTTTAATTTCAAAGTGAACTATCCCTTTAAGGTCCAATTCTCACTATTAACAAACCATTAACTATGACTTTTGCCTCAATAAACTCCAAATTTGCTGCTTATTAATAGTTAGTTCAGTAGTTGTTAAGTTTAGGTATTGGGTAGAGTTAGGGATGTGAAATATGGTCAGGCAGAATATGTGCTTTATAAGTGCTAATAAACAAACAATATGTTAATAATAGGCATGCTACAACGTAATAAGCTACTAGTTATAGTTAATAGGGGGAATTGGTCCCTTAACTGTTGACAATATTTTTTATTTAATTCTTTGAATTTTTAGGGGATATTATGATACCAAATTATATTTATGCAGTAGTTTTAATCCATTTAATGAAAAGGAAATGAAATTATTATTATTATTTTTTTGCAGAACCATTTAACCTTTTCAAATCATGTCCATTATTTATTTATTTTTTGTGCATGTATTCACATAGCAAGTGCCAAAAATTTTATCAAGTTTATACCATTCCGATGAAGTAAAACATTCTAAAAAAACAAAACTCAAAATATTTGGTCAAAAATGACCGAAGAGCAAAAGAGGGTTAAAAATAAGCATATTTTCCAAAATAAAATGACAAAAAATAGTTCAAATAATGTAACTTCATGTACAAACATTGTTCTAACTTTTCTAATTTAACAGGTTTGAAATTAAACCGGAACTCAAAGTGACAAATAGATGAACTAAACACAAAAGAAGCAACAAAAAAGTGCTTTATTCCACTGTTTAAAGTGGGCAGGGTATATAAACTGGGTGACCTGATAGCATCACTGTCCACCACAATATACAAGCTTTTCAGGCGGTTTGAAGGAGTGTTTAGAGAGTAATATCAGCGTACATGAGCTTCAACAGGGACTGTAAAGCAAGATAAGAAGAAACCATATTGACTGCATAAAAAAAAAACCATTTGTTTCAGTAGAACTGAACTACAAGACCGTCTTTACTACTGCCTTCTGTGTCCACCTATATAGTGAATGATTACCATATTCATATAACCCAAACCATAGTATTACCATGGTAAATACCAGGAATATGCCAGGTATACTACATGATGACAGTACTTTTGTTAATGTTACTAACCCTAGTTTTGGCCAAACACAATTGTTGCTGACAGAAATGACAGAAAGACATCAAAAGCTTCTTTCATATTAGATATTACTATTATGATTTTGCATTACCAGCTGTGTTAACTATGTTATTTTGGTGGGAACACATCTGCTTAGTGAGCTAGCAGTGACAGTGCTGCATATTATCGTTATTATAGCTGCTGTCTCTCATAGAAATGCTGCTTATGTTCAGAGAAAAGAAAATGGCGCAGAGACTAAGTCCTCACGCATCCTTTCCTCACTTTCAGCGCCCAAATTCAACCCGTTAGCCTTTAAAACCGACACGATGACAGTCGTTTTCCGCTCATCGATCTACTTCTCTACACGAATGTGATCTCGGTGTGAGGTATTTCAGGTGTTAAGTGTGATTTCACAGCGCTGTTTTTGAACAATAGACGGCAGAGAGCGGCGGACGGGACTTAGTCTCAGACGCCATGTCTGCTTCATCTCACTGTAATGAGCGCTTCATCTCTTCTCTTCTGTAAAAAACACTTACTGTAGTCCTCAGACCCAGACTGCATCTGAAACACACGTTTATACAGCATTTAAACATATTAGGTTACATGTCAATAACACAAACACATATAATCACAAGATATTCACGCATAAAGTTGGTGTTGCGCAATTGCAATGTTGTCCTTTTACGTGCAATCTTAACTTTTCGTTTGTAAAGTTTAATGCAATTACAGAGATTTATTTATTGCAGATATATGCAGATATGTCCTGCGAGTAACGTTATGGTTCAATACAGAGAACATGCTCGAAACTGGTAACGTTACCTGGTGCCGTTTGTGTGCGTGATCTCCACTCATGATCAGACTCTGAAGATGAAGAGTGTGATGATGATGAAGGTAACGTTAACAGCTGGAAATGATGAAGCTGTCTGTGTTTTTTAAGCTGTGACAGAATGATGGAAGAGTTCAGTCGTCGAGCCAAGTCTGACTGTGGCGCTACTGCGCATGCGTTTGAAAAAACGCGATTCATAATAACACTGCTGTCAAACCACAGTATTATGCAAACTTTACACTAATCTTCTCACGTTTTTAAACCTCTTTTGATGACACCGACATTAACGGTAAACTGTAGAAAACTTAGTACAGTATTGGGTAAAGTAATTTGTTTATATTACTATAGTTGTTTACCACAGCAACTATAGAATTACCACAACAAATTAATTCAAGTCCAACTTTATTTATAAAGCACCTAATAAAACAACTAAGTTGACCACAATGCAGTACATGTAAGTTCAATTAAAAGAATATAATAACAAATAATAAATAGAATAATTAAAAAAATATTACCCATGAAAAAACATCAATGCACAACACAAGACAGACCCAGGTAACTACAGTGACAATACCTCAGCACTCATCCCTGATCAAGAGCTAATGTAAAAAAAATATGTTATTAACTGCTTCTTGAATTAATTCAGAGATGATAACTGTCTCAAAGACACTGGCAAACTGTTCCAAAGCCTTGGGGCAGCTACCGCAAATGCACGGTCACCTCAACTTTAATTTTGATCAAGGAACATGTAGGAGATTTTGTCCATTAGACCGTAATGATCTCTTTGACTCTTGAACATGAATAAGATCAGCAATGTATGGAGGGGCTATACCATGCAGGGATTTAAATACAAAGATTAAAATCTTGAAATTAATTGTATAAGGTACTGGTAACCAATGCAACGATCTCAAAACAGGGGTAATGTGTTCGTACTTCCGAGTACCTGTCAGTAGTCTTGCGGATGAATTCTGAATCATTTGTAATCTGTCCAAAGGTTTTGTTTGAGTACCGTAATAAAGTGAGTTACAATAATCTAATCGAGAAAAAATAAAAACATGAATAAGCTTCTCCAAGTCTATGGCCTAGTTTCATAGACAGGGCTTAACCTAAACCAGGATTAGGCCATAGTTCAATTAGGATATTTAAGTAATTTTTATTAACATGCCTTAGAAAAAAACATTACTGGTGTGTATCTTAAGACAAAACAAAGGCACTGACATGTTTTAAGATCAGTCAGTGCAAGTTTTTTTTTCAGTTGAAACAGCTCAGATTTACATTTTAGTCTAGGACTGGGTTTAAGCCTTGTCTGTGAAACCGGGGGAATATGTGCTAAGAAAGGCTTAATCTTAGCAATCTTACGTAATTGGTAGAAGCTAGCTTTTTCACTTATTTTTGAGAGTTAAATTTTAAAGCACTGTCACAGATCACACCCAATTTTTTTACTTGATGTTTCCTAAAAGGGCTTAATGTTCCAGCTGTATCACTCATTTCAGAGGGACCAAATATAATCTCCTCTGTTTTCGATTCATTAAGACTCAAAAAGTTAGCAACCATCCATGACTTCACCTCATCTACACATGCCAACAAACGCCCCAAGGTACTGGAAGAATTTGGGTTAAAAGACAAATACAATTGAGTGTCATCAGCGTAAGAATGAAACGACACACCATATTTATCCAAAATCAATACTAACGGTAGCATATACAGAGAAAAGAAAAAAAGTGCTAAAATAGAACCTTGTGGGACACCACAAGAAATGGGTGCCGATGCTGATACAAACTCTCCCATGCGGACCAAAAAACTCCAATATTAAAAATAGGACTTTATCCATCTTAAGGCATTTCCACAGTTCAAGTACTTTACTATAGTATGGTTCAAAAACAGTATAGTATTTACTATAAATTACTATAGTGTTTTTTTCATGTTGGGACATATTTTATCTCCATGAGGAAAACAGAACATTTTTTGAAAACCTAAAAATGAAGGGTAGGCCTATAATACAGCTTGTGCAGTATAGTCGAGGCCAAAAGTTTTGAGAATGACACAAATATTTTTTTTTTTTTGAGAATGAGTAGTATTACTAGTTTACTAGCTATTAAAAAAAAAACATTTTAATTGTAATCATTCAGTTACATAAACACATTAATACATAAATACAGTTACTTATATTTTAATATAATATTATGCATAGCCTATTATTTTACAAACAAATCTAAATTAACATATATAAAATATATGTTTTGGTGAAATTTGATGGGACAAATTTGCTTTGATTTGACACAATGATGTCATCGCGCAATGACATTATAACGTCATTTAGCAACAAATCGACCTTCCTATAGCAACTTTCTCTGAAAATTAGTTAGCAACACTGCTCTGGAATGGTGATGGCTAGAATAAAAATCCATCATGTAGAAGTTCAAAGTATTTAAAAAATTCTGTTTCCTTGTTTAATTTGTATTCTTTTCAGCCTGATGTTGGCATTTGACACCAATATCTATTTTTGATGGATGCATTCAGTGTTGTTTTGGTGACTCCTCCACAACTGTACAGTATATTCTGAGTGAGAAAACACAACATTTGATATATTTCTGATTGTATGGAGGGTTACAGCTCAGCTTTTTAAACTGGAGTGTATGATAGAAATGTGTATATTTGATGTGCTTTTTAACACAGAGAATGAAAATTGGAATTGTAAAGAACAACATAATACATTTCATTTTATTTTATTAGGAAAATACCAGATATATAAGAAGAAGTGGGCTCAATGTAAACCAAATTTTTCACATTTTATACATTTTTAAATTATACGTAAATCTCTTGGAATATACCCAAAACAAAAAAGCGCTGAAAACATGCAATGCTCTGTAATGCCTCTTGTTCTTGTGGCATTGAATTAATAAAGCATAAAAAAAGATCAGCCATTTATATCATGACAGTGAAAGGCTGTAACACTAATGTTGTCCACTAGAGGAAGGAATATTTTTTCATACTGTAGTATCAGTGTAAAAAGATCAATAGCTTCACGTACAATACAAGAAAATGCAAATATCCATGGCTAGTTTGCAAAGAAGTCTGTGATCTCCAACATGCTTACACATCATTTAATAGTACCGTTATTTGACACAAAACATATCTGTCAGTTGCCAGACATGACTGCTGTCCAGGACAGCGCGGTATCTTTTGGTTTTTCAATATAACACATTAGCATATTTCTTTAAAGAGAGACTTAAAGACACGTTATAGTTGAAAAGACACATGACAATGTATTGTATAACTGAACTGTCTCATGATGAGCCGTTGGTGCTTGGACTCAATGACTGACACAAGTGGCTGTTTTACTCTGTTACTGTTCCATGGCATAATGGATGGATGGATGGTGGGTCAGTTTTCTTTTTTTGGATGGATGGATGGGTTGGTTTTATTTTAACTGCGTCCCAAATGACGCACTTATACACTATGTACTTATGCACTATGTAGGGGAGAGCGGGGTAAGTTGTCACACTGTTCATAACTCCAACACTATAGGCTCTATCTCAAAAATCAAATAGCCACTTTGTGTGACTTCTTCTATAGTCAACTTCATGTGGTCAAGATCGCTCTAATCTGAGGTTAGCACAATTTTCTTATTTTTCTGCTTAAAAAGTAAAAAAATGTGCACTTTAAATTTTATGCAATACAACTTTGTTAGGTATGAATGTTAAAAATTATTATTTTGCACAAAATAGAGGAGACAATAACGTGTCTTTTGATACTTTAGCTGGCGTGCTATGTTGAGCTAACCTTGAGATTTAGCCAACATTAGCACACATGTCAGTTTGGGGCAAGTTGTCTCAATGACTTTGGGGCAAGTCGTCACATGTGACAACTTGCCCCAGTACAAATAAACACATAGAACATGCTCAAAAAACATTGTGATATTGTAATTTATTTGTAATTGCATCTCCTTCGCATAGAGTTGATCAGGTTGTTGATTGTGGCCTGTGGAATGTTGGTCCACTCCTCTTCAATGGCTGTGCGAAGTTGCTGGATATTGGCAGGAACTGGAACACGCTGTCGTATACGCCGATCCAGAACATCCCAAACATGCTCAATGGGTGACATGTCCGGCGAGTATGCTGGCCATGCAAGAACTGGTTTCTACTATTAAAGGTGCACTGTGTAATATTTAGGATGATCTATAGACAGAAATGCAATATAATATACATAACTACGTTTTCAGAGGAGTATAAAGACCTTACTTAATGAACTGTTATGTTTTTATTACCTTAGAATGAGCGATTTATAACTACATATACCGTGGGTCCCCTCACATGGAAGTCGCCATCATGTTTCTACAGTAGCCCTTAACGGACAAACTGCTCTACAGAGCGCGTATCGTCACTATGTTGTTCTCGCGAAAAAACACTGACACAATGACGAACAAGTAACAGTAATATTCGCAATGACTTCGTTTATTGAATAATTAAGTAAATATACAGTGGCATGCAAAAGTTTTGGAACCCCTTGTAGAATCTGTGAAAATGTGAATAATTTTAACAAAATAAGAGAGATTATACAAAATGCATGTTATTTTTTATTTAGTACTGTCCTGAGTAAGATATTTTACATAAAATATGTTTACATATAGTCCACAAGACAAAAAAATAGCTGAAATTATTCAAATAACCCCCTTCAAAAGTTTGGGAACCCTTGGTTCTTAATACTGTGTGAGGTTACCTGGATGATCCACGACTGTTCTTTTGTTTTGTGTTGGTTGTTCATGAGTCCCTTGTTTGTTCTGAACAGTTGAACTGAGCACTGTTCTTCAGACAAATCCTCCACGTTCTGTAGATTCTGCAGTTTTCCAGCATTTTTGCATATTTGAACCCTTTCCAGCAGTGACTGTATGATTTTGAGATCCATCTTTTCACACTGAGGACAATTGAGGGACTCAAACACAACTATTAAAAAAGGTTCAAACATTCACTGATGCTCCAGAAGGAAACACGATCCATTAAGAGCTGGCTGTTGAAAACTTTTGAACAGGATGAAGATTTCCAACTTTTTTCTTTTGTTGAAATATATATATTTTTCCATTTATTACTGCCCTTCAGAAGCAACAGAAGATACTTGCATGTTTCCCGGAAGACAAATTAAGTACAATTTACCTTGATCTTCAAATTCAAAAAGTTTTCACCCCCCGGCTCTTAATGCATCGTGTGTTCTTCTGGAGCATCAGTGAATGTTTGAACCTTTTTTAATAGTTGTGTTTGAGTCCATCAATTGTCCTCAGTGTGAAAAGATGGATCTCAAAATCATACAGTCACTGCTGGAAAGGGTTCAAATATGCAAAAATGCTGGAAAACTGCAGAATCTACAGAACGTGGAGGATTTGTCTGAAGAACAGCTCAGTTCAACTGTTCAGAACAAACAAGGGACTCATGAACAACCAACACAAAACAAAAGAACAGTCGTGGATCATCCAGGTAACCTCACACAGTATTAAGAACCAAGGGTTCCCAAACTTTTGCAGGGGGTTATTTGAATAATTTCAGCTATTTTTTTGTCTTGTGGACTATATGTAAACATATTTTATGTAAAATATCTTACTCAGGACAGTACTAAATAAAAAATAACATGCATTTTGTATGATCTCTCTTATTTTGTTAAAATTATTCACATTTTCACAGATTCTACAAGGGGTTCCCAAACTTTTGCATGCCACTGTAATTCCTTAATTTACCTTTGTAAAGAAACCTCATTGCTCTCTGCGGTCTCAGACGAAGGCATCCTAGCCCTGTATCGGCCACCGTAGCTTCTCTAAAGGGAGGGGTGAGCGGGGGACTGAGCCGTTGGTTGCAATTCGCAAACTCAACTGCTAGATGCTGCTAAAAACTACACACTGCACCTTTAAGGTTAAATAGTAACTACTTTTTTTTTTTATTGTGTTTCCAAAGGTAGACAGGATAGGTGGTGTGATAACGATAGGGATGATGACGTCATCACCAAAGCACCAGTTTAATATCTGACTGTGTATATGTTGTGGCTGTTGGGAAGGAAGCGATGTTTTTAAAGTGTTCATTGACTAAATGTTTATGGATTATGTCCCATGGACTATGAACATAACTTTATGAACGTCACTCAGTGGCTCTGCATATTGTAAGTGTTGCTTTGTTTCTGTGACTTGTAAATATTGTAGAGACAATAACAATAAGAGAATGTGTGTTTCACAGTAATTTATTGTGTTGTATGATTTATTTGTTTATATTTATAAGTATAGTTGTCATGGATGTGTAGACCATTTTTACCTGTCAGCTCCAGTTTGTGCACATAGTGCTCCGGTAGCTCGCATAACCGGAACCCTTCCGTGTTTAAGATCATTCCATTTTCTTTTTTTTTTCTTTTTTTTAATTTTATATACCCTTTTATTTAACCACACTGTGACAGACAAGACCGGGGGACAGAGAAAACAAGAGTGAGAAAGAAAAAAGTTGTGGGGAAAGTCAACAGAGAAGGGGGAGAGAGAGAGAGAAAAAAGAAGAATGGGGGATAGAGAGAGAGAGGAAAAAAAAAAAACAGACAATTTGCTTCGATACCTGCTGACAAAAAGAGAAAACAACAGAAGACACAACATCATAGAGACTGCAGCAACAACCAACATCTGTATGAATCACAATAAATTCTAAATGTTAAATGTTATTGAGCAGCACACATAACTAATATTACAAAATAAGTTTTGAAGCAACAGCAGATCAAGACAATGCGTGTCTGTGAGCACCTGTTTTTACACCAATGTGACTGCTTGAGTGTACACCTGTGTGTGTGAGCGCGCTTGTGTTCATAAGGTTCCTCCATGTAAATGTTTAATAGTGTGTGTGGGGCACAACAGCCCCATCCCGCAAGGCATGAAGCAGGCATGGAAAAGACCCGGGCCCTAAACATCCGGGGGCCCCCCAGGGCACGGGACCCCCAGGAGAACCACCGCAGGGACAACCACTGCCTCCACCCAGAAAAGGGCAGAGGAGAGCCCGAAGGTGGGACCTCCGACAGTCACAGTGTAGACGCCCCAGGGTGCCGTGGCGGCAAGCCCACAGGCTCCACCGGCAGCCGACCACACCAGGGCAGACCGGGCCTAAATAATTGTATTGTTAGATGCTGCTAAAAACTACACACTGCACCTTTAAGGTTAAATAGTAACTACTTTTTTTTTTATTGTGTTTCCAAAGGTAGACAGGATAGGTGGTGTGATAACGATAGGGATGATGACGTCATCACCAAAGCACCAGTTTAATATCTGACTGTGTATATGTTGTGGCTGTTGGGAAGGAAGCGATGTTTTTAAAGTGTTCATTGACTAAATGTTTATGGATTATGTCCCATGGACTATGAACATAACTTTATGAACGTCACTCAGTGGCTCTGCATATTGTAAGTGTTGCTTTGTTTCTGTGACTTGTAAATATTGTAGAGACAATAACAATAAGAGAATGTGTGTTTCACAGTAATTTATTGTGTTGTATGATTTATTTGTTTATATTTATAAGTATAGTTGTCATGGATGTGTAGACCATTTTTACCTGTCAGCTCCAGTTTGTGCACATAGTGCTCCGGTAGCTCGCATAACCGGAACCCTTCCGTGTTTAAGATCATTCCATTTTCTTTTTTTTTTCTTTTTTTTAATTTTATATACCCTTTTATTTAACCACACTGTGACAGACAAGACCGGGGGACAGAGAAAACAAGAGTGAGAAAGAAAAAAGTTGTGGGGAAAGTCAACAGAGAAGGGGGAGAGAGAGAGAGAAAAAAGGAGAATGGGGGATAGAGAGAGAGAGGAAAAAAAAAACAGACAATTTGCTTCGATACCTGCTGACAAAAAGAGAAAACAACAGAAGACACAACATCATAGAGACTGCAGCAACAACCAACATCTGTATGAATCACAATAAATTCTAAATGTTAAATGTTATTGAGCAGCACACATAACTAATATTACAAAATAAGTTTTGAAGCAACAGCAGATCAAGACAATGCGTGTCTGTGAGCACCTGTTTTTACACCAATGTGACTGCTTGAGTGTACACCTGTGTGTGTGAGCGCGCTTGTGTTCATAAGGTTCCTCCATGTAAATGTTTAATAGTGTGTGTGGGGCACAACAGCCCCATCCCGCAAGGCATGAAGCAGGCATGGAAAAGACCCGGGCCCTAAACATCCGGGGGCCCCCCAGGGCACGGGACCCCCAGGAGAACCACCGCAGGGACAACCACTGCCTCCACCCAGAAAAGGGCAGAGGAGAGCCCGAAGGTGGGACCTCCGACAGTCACAGTGTAGACGCCCCAGGGTGCCGTGGCGGCAAGCCCACAGGCTCCACCGGCAGCCGACCACACCAGGGCAGACCGGGCCCTGGGCCCGGAGATCCAAAGGCCCCCCACCCCCCAATCGGGGCCCAGCAAGGCCAGTAGGGCCAGGCCCCGCCAAGCGACCGCCGAGAGCGGGCCGGCGCCCACCCGAGCATCCTGCCCCGGCGCGAGAAACCACCAACGCACCGGCGGCATCCTCCACCGGCAGTGCATGGTGGTGGGGTAGGGGTCGACTGAGATGATGAGTGAGGCGGAGTCTAAGGCCCGACCTGACACATAGACGTAGACGAACAAGCACACATATACACAAGCATACGTTCCCACCCTCATGCACGCAAACGAATATTCACACCCTCGCCCCACATGTAGACACACAAAAATGGACACGGTACCCACACTCACACTCCCCATATGCACTCTATACTCCTAGATCCAGGCACCACCACCCCCAGAGGGGAAGCCAGCGCCCGATCCCGGAGCTGAACCCCCTTCGCTCCGGCGCGGGGACAGGAAGACCACCCCGGTCCCCGCAGCAGCAGAGAAAACCAACAGCCCAGACCCCGACCGGGCGGCCAGCTCATCCTCAGAGCCCCCGGCCCCAGACAGAGAACAGAGAGCAGAGAGCAGGGTAGTGAGAAAAAAAAAGAAAAAAAAAGACCCCATGCTTCACCTCACCCGCTCAAATGTAGTGTTGGTGTGTGTTGTTCTAAGGTGCTTTAAAACAGGGGTGCTTTAAAACAGGGGAGAGACACCCTCCACCAGCTTGTGTCAGCTCGTCCCCTCCCTAGCGCCCTCAATGTCTATGTGCAAATTAAAATTGAGAAGTGGGCACTGGCACCAGAGGGAAGGCTGAATGAACAGACCGCCCTCCGGATGCCATTCAGTGTGCCCACCCCCAAGGCCCTATATGTATGTGTCATGTGACAGTAAGTAATGAGAATGTCTAAGCTGTAATGTGTGATTGAGATGCAGGCGGCCACGAGGAAACAGAGGAGTACCACCTCCCCCGCATCCCAGCGACACACCCGCACCTCAAAACCCTACCTATGTGTTGGTGTGATGGAGCGGGAGAAGTGAAGCCCTAGCGATGGGGAGGAAAGCATCAGAGGGGGCAAAATACCCCCCCCCCTCTGGAGCCAGCTCCCCCGCTGACCCCCATAGGCACCCCCGCTACCCCAAATCTGCCCAGGGCGGGGGGCCCAGGCCCATCCAGACCAGGGCCCATGGCAGCCCGGGGCGGCCCACCAGACCCCACAGCAGAGGAAAAACTACCCCACCCCATCATTCAGTCAGCTCCCAGACTACAAAAGACAATAAGACACCCAGGTAAAGCCCATTTACCCCGCCTCTGTTGGACCCCCCCCGCGGAGGCACCAATGCATCGAAGACCCCCACACCAGAGCCGGGCCCAAGCGTATGCACCAACCCATGCTCCCGGCGGCACACCAACCAGGACCCAAGCCCCCCAGGCCCAGCCGTAACCCCAACCCGGAGGCAGAGCGCCCCCAGAACCCCAAGCCCCCCCGGACCAACCCCGGAACAGTGCGGCCGCCAGGCTGGTAACCTACGTCCGCCGGCACAGGCATCCCCAGCAGCGCCGCATGCAGCCGCCAGAAAAACAGCACCCAAGAGTCACCAATACCCCATCCAGGCCAAGGCCGCAGCCCCAGCGCCGAACCCCCCAAGAATCATTCCATTTTCTAAGTAGGGGGTTCTGGGAGATGTGATAACACAACGGTTATATGTATAAGTCTGTTTCAGTGTGGTTATGTTGCATATACGCAGTGTTTTCTTATTTACATTCGTGTCATATGTATTTCTCTTTTATATTTCTGTTTTAAGGAAATGTGTAAGGTGAAATGTAAATTGGGATATGTGCTCCCCCATGGGATTGGTTCGTGCCATTAATGTCTGGCAGGAAAATAGCCTATTTATGGGGCCGTTCACATGTCACGCCTAAAAACGCGTGGAAAATGCTAGGCGCGCCGCTTTCTCCTTCTTCCAAAGCTCTTTGTTGCTTACGCTCCGTGGCGTCTGCCGTTGCTAAGCAACCGTGACCTGCGCTCTCCATGAAGACGGGGAAGTTTCAGCAAAGGATAAATGGATTTCCAGCACTATAAATCGCTTGCAGTAGCTCTGCTACTAAATTTATTTAAAATGGCTATCCCTGTACAGCTATGAACAGCTATTTCTCCATCTTGGCTGAGCTTTCAATGTTGTTACGGGAAAGGATGAAGCTGATTGGTTGTTTCTTGTCACATGACCGGTGCGCTTGCGGCATTCTGAAAAGTTGAGATGTTTTTATCTCGATGTGGCACAGACGCGCCAGGAAAAAACAAGCGTGTCGCACCGGGTATGTTTGTGACTGTAAGGGGAGGTGGGGGCAGAAAGCTGAAACGGTTTGACTTGAAGTACATGTCTGCCGAGAGATGTTCAAACTGACAGAAGTGCCCCTGCAAGTGATTTGAGCTGTAGGTTTTGTTGCCAACAGCATTTTTCTTTGTTTTGAAGTTTCAGTGATTGTTTTGTGTTGTTTATTTTATTTTTTTTGTTATGGAACATCACTCTCAAATCATCACTGGTTGGTGGCATGTCTCTAATAAACACGAGCAAATGGAAATTACCCTGTAGTACTGAGCCTTCCTAGCACCTTCCTGGCCTCTCAACAACATCGACCCGACACATGGCGGCAGCGGTCTTTCCAAGCCATTAGGAGGCCAGTACACAGGGGTGCATCGAAGTTGGAGGCAACAGCTGTGTTTTCTGCATTAAGACTGTTTAAGTTGTATTGCTGCAGAGACTGTGTTTAAAAGAGAATGCCACCTAAGAAGCCGGATAAGCCAAGAGCTGTGGAGGAGGTTGAACCGCTGGATCAGTCTGAGGCTGAGGAGGTGTCTTCTGAGGGAATGTCTGACTCAATTGCTGGCATGCTGCAAACGTTCCTGCAAAGACAACAGCAAAGAGAAGAACGAATGGAGAAAGAGGTGCAGTGACAGGAGCATAAATGGCGGCCTCTCCAGCATCAGTTTATTCAGCTGCAAGCTGAACTTCATCAACAACAGCAAGAACGACTGTCTATGGAAGGAGCGACAGCTCCCACTACTATGTCAGCAGCTATGGCTTCCCCTCCATCTGCCTGTGTCAGCCGACAGCCCCCACATGTAAGCCAGGATGATGATCTGTCGTCAGTGCCAGTACATGAGGTAGCAACGCAAGCACAGGTATTTACTCAGCCGTGTTTTCAGTCCCCAAGTATGCTGCCGTGGACTAATGAAGAGGACATAGAACATTATTTAACAACATTTGAACACATTGCTCAAGCATGCCAATGGCCTAGGCAAGATTGGGCATTGCAAATTCTTCCACTGTTATCTGGTAAGGCGAGAGCAGCCTACATGGTCCATGGATTCTGAGGATTCTCTAAACTATGATGATGTTAAACAAGCTATTCTTGACAAGTTTGAAATGAACAACGAGACGTACAGACAACGCTTCAGATCGTACAGTGCCCAGGAGGATGAGACTCCAAGAGAGTTGCAAGTAAGTTTGAAAGACTTGTATGCGAAATGGATGACTCCTAAACATCGGACGAAAGAAGAGATGGGTGACCAGATTGTGTTAGAGCAGTTCCTTAAGTTACTCAATCCAGAGACAAGAACATGGGTGAAACAGAACAACCCTTCTTCATCTAAACATGCAGCAGAGATGGCAGAGGCTTTTATGGCAGCAAGACAATCTTGTATCAACCCAGACGATGGCGGAACTACAGCAACAGCCCAACTGGTAAGTCTGGGGATGGTTTGAGTAGTGGTCTGACTAATTCTAACTCAAGT
Source organism: Schizothorax lantsangensis (assembly GCA_027422415.1). NCBI lineage: Eukaryota > Metazoa > Chordata > Actinopteri > Cypriniformes > Cyprinidae > Schizothorax > Schizothorax lantsangensis. Next base: position 3,435,293 of record CM049862.1, read on the forward strand.
ACTTATGTTCCCCAAGTTAATTCGGGTATTGACACTAGTAAACATCAGGGAGTAGTTAGTCGGTACAAAGGTAAATCTGTAATTGTGTGTCATGCATGTGGTCAGCCAGGACATAAGAAAGTAGATTGCCCCATACAGAAAGTTTCCAATACTTGCCTCTGTTATGTGCCAAGACCATTTCTAGAATTCTGTGAGGTAGAGTTGAACAGAGACACAGTCATTGAGCTGAAGATAGGGAATAAGTTCTTCAAAGCTGTGGTTGATTCTGGTACGAGTCAAACTCTAGTAAGAACTGAATGTTTGAGTGAATTGGGTATATTAAGGCAAGGTAAATAGAGGGTTTGTTGTATTCATGGAGATTAGAGAGAATACCCCAAGACAGACTTGGTAATTGAAATAGACAATCAGGCTTACAATCTGTCAGTTGGTATTGTGGAGCAGGCACCATATCCAGTGATATTGGGTAGAGATGTTCCAGTGCTTGTAGATCTTTTGCAGACTGATAGGGAGTTAGCAAACGTTAGGGTGGTGACAAGCATGATGAGACCTGTAAGCATTTCTTGCAAGACTTACCTTTTGATGTGCATCCTAAAGTAAAGAAGTCTAGACGTGAGAGGCGGCAGAGAAAAGTGGAGAGCACAAAAGTGATTGAAGAGTTGCGTAAACCTGGTACCGATTAAATTGAACATATTACACATGATATAGTGCAGCTGCAGAGGCAGGACAAAACACTAAAATCATTGTTTGAAAAGGCAGAGAGTGTGACCTCTCAATCAATGTTACAGCAGAAAGATCATTTTGTTATTAAAAATGACAGACTGTATGTTCAGGGTGCTGAGGGAGAGAGGCTAGTGGTTCCAAAACCAATGAGACTCAACCTCCTACAACCCTGGCATGAGAGAAAAGGCTGTTGGTCTGAACCGTTGTGGGCAAGGAAAGTGGATGAAGAGGAGGAAGTAGAGGAGTACTTCCCTGTGGATAAAGAAGTGCTTACCTTCCCAACAGTTGATCACTTGACAACCAAGCAGCAAAGAGAATTCCAAAAATGTGTACCGGAGGGTTTATTCAGTGACAAGCCAGGTAAAACAAATCTTCTGCAGCATAACATTAGCCTTCTTAAAACAGAGCCCATCAGACAAACACATTGTAGAGTGCCTGCTCGTCTAGTTCGTGCCTTAAAGGAGGAAGTAAAAGTGATGCTGGACTTGGGGATCATAGAACCATCAAGGAGCGAATGGTGCAGTCCGGTTGTTTTGGTCCCAAAGAAAGATGGTACACTCAGATTTTGTGTGGATTTTTCAAAACTTAATACAGTCTCAGCTTTTGACCCATATTCAATGCGAAGAGATGACGAGCTAATTGAGCATCTAGGCAAAGCCAAGTACTTAACAACGCTCTACTTATGCAAAGGATACTGGCAAGTGCCATTGACTGAATCTGCTAAAGAACTGACTATTTTTCGTGTTCCTTCAGGGCTATATCATTTCCAGTTTATGCTGTTTGGCCTGCACGGGGCAGCAGCTACATTTCAGTGCCTTGTAGATCAAGTTCTCAGAGAATTGGACAGCTTTGCTGCAGCTAATATCGACAACATCGTCATCTTCAGCGCCACTTGGGAAGAACATCTGGGGCACCTTGCTGAAGTGTTTGATAGAATCCAATGGGCTGGTCTAGTCGTCAATGCAAAAAAAGTGCCAGATTGCTAAGCCAGAAGTCACCTACCTAAGCTATGTGTTGGGAGGAGGATCCATCAGACCACAGGTAGATAAGGTGCAAGCTGTCTTGTCATGTGCACCTCCAACGATGAAGAAAAGTGTGAGGTCTTTCTTAGGCTTGATCGGCTGGTACAGAAGATTTGTTCCCAATTTCGCAAGCAGAGCTGCAGTACTAACTGATCTAACTCGGAAAAGTTGTCCTGTAAGAGTCAAGTGGACACCAGAGCTTTTCAAGACTTAAAGTCCTGCTTGTGTAAATCCCTGGTCTGGCAAAGCCCTGATTTTGACCTTCCTTTTGTAGTCCAGACAGATGCGTCTGAGCTTGGACTAGGTGCTGTACTGTTGCAAGGCGAAGGACAAGATCGCCATCCTGTACAGTGTGACGGATTCTAAGAGAACCGCACAGGGTGGTGTGTGAGCCAATCAGGGTGAAGATACAAATGTGTGAGGACATTTTGAATGGATATAAAGGAGTGGTGTTGTGAGACGGGGGTGGTGTGACGTAGTGAGTGAGGCCGAAGCCAATGCTGAGTAAGAGCCGTGAGCGGCCGAAATCACCTGCAATATAGACTCTGTGAATCAGGAGTGTTTATTTAAAAAATGATTAGTTTCCGTTGATCTGGATTTTGATGGCACGTTCTGCAGCATGTGCCGTTGTCGGGATTGTTCGGCCAGGACGACAGGTTTCCATTATGTTAAGATCAACTGCCTGGCTTGTTTGAAGTGGTGTCCCATGCCATCTGCAGTGCTCGATGGATTTACACACTGGTTTCCTATCTTTGTATACTTTAGTACATGAGGTGAGGATCTGTTCGTCATCGACTGGGTCTTCACCTTTCTGATGTCGTCGGCGGAGCAAGGTGATTTCTGAGCTGGGCTAACTTCAGGTACCCACTGGCAGCCTCGCACTTTCACTTCCATGCAAATAAGTTGCTCGACAGTGCATACAAGCAGCGTTGCTGTTGGACATGCATCTCCATAGACACACACACAATTAACACATACGCCCAACGAACAAACACACATTTACACTCACGTAAAGTTTTGTTGTTGATGTTTTGTTTTGGGAACTGAACTTTATTTTTGAATTCATGATTTGATTGCTGTGATTGAAACTGAGAGTCCAATTCTGATGTGCTTCCTGGAAATTTTGTTGTTGAAAAGGAATTTTTTTCCCCCTCTCCTATGAACTATTGAAATAATATGACATCAACGGACTCAGTTGAAGGTGTTAATTTTTTGATTCATTATAAAAATGAAATTGTTTTGTTATACAATATATTCAATACATTTTCACAGCTATATTTTTCGAATGGCTTGTTTCTTTACTGATCGATCTACTTGCATTGCTTTGTGTTTTCATTTTTATGTGTAGTTGGTGGTTTGAGTTATCCTGGGTTAGGAAGTGTTAATTTGAATTCTAGTAATTCTATTTGTAAATTAATTCTACCTGGCGCCCGAACTGGTAACCTTGTTTTATAATTAAAATTCCTATCACTAGGGTGGGTGCGCCACCGTTACAACAGTATGGCCGTTTCTCAAACGAAAGGCTACATCCTCCATAGGTCACATTTGTAGGCTGCATACATCAAGCTTGGTTTATTTCAGTTAACTGAGCATTACATTTGCGAGTCAAAAGCATATTACAACAATTTACACGTAACTAAGAATAATGGTCAAATTTATAACTGTTAATATTCTAAAATAAGGTCTTCTTTATGACGTATGCAGCCTACAAATGTGACCTACGGAGGATGCAGCCTTCCGTTTGAGAAACGGCCTATATCAGCAGAAAACTGTTCCCCAGAGAGACTAACTACTCAACAATTGAGAAAGAGGCTCTAGCCATTAAGTGGGCTTTGGACACTCTAAAATATTATCTTATAGGTAAAGACTGATCATAGAGCTCTGCAATGGCTGAATAAAATAAGAGACAGTAATGCAAGGATTACACGATGGTATCTTGGGATTGATTCGTGCCATTAATGTCTGGTGGGAAAATAGCCTATTTAATCAGTATGTTTGTAGCTGTAAGGGGAGGTGGGGGCAGAAAGCTGAAATGGCTTGACTTTAAGTACAGCTGCCATGAGATGTTTAAACTGACAGAAGTGCCCCTGCAAGTGATTTGAGCTGTGGGTTTTGCCGCTGACAGCATTTTTCTTTGTTTTGTAGTTTCAGTGATTATTTTTTTTGTTACGGAACATCACTCTTAAATCATCACTGGTTGGTGGCATGTCTCTAATAAACATGAGCAACTGGAAATTACCCTGTATTACTGAGCCTTTTATTGTTTCCAAAGATAGACTCACCTACACTCTTCACATTATACCATTGTGCTTTGAACATGAAGCAGAGCTCATAGTGCATAAATGTCAGCAGACTCTCATTCTGCCTCAGTAACTTTTGTGCAGTGTTTTAAACAAAATCTTGCTTTATTATATAACTGATGCTTATATTTATATTATACATTTTTGTTTTGATTCCAGCGATCATTAACAAAATAAATGATCATTAATATAATTATTTTGATTTTTGACACGGCTTATGATCTTTATGAAATGTTCAACTGGGTATTATTATCAGTTTATATGATGCTATACCTCTACTTCATGTAAACAATGCACCTTATGTTGTATAAAAAAACACTACTTCAACATCATTAATGAGTATTGTATTGCTTAATTAGGAGTTTATGACTGTATGAAGACACACATTAGGCATTACTGTCAGACAATAATCCATTGCTAAATGCTCCTTTTGTTTATTCTTCAGTAATATCAGGCATCAGTAACCTAATTAAAAAAGGGACATTTTAAATGGTTAAAGGAAATATTTACTAACCGTAAAGTCTAATAAAACATGAATAAAACAAATCCAGGGTTTCAGGGTACACATGCAGTTAATTAAACTCAACTCAAACACTAAACCAAACCAAGCAACATGTTCCACTGGTTTGGTGAATTGGCATCCAAGATTGATTTAGTTTTTACATCCCAATCAGACAAAACTTTACAACTAATATGGTGTTCAGTTTAAAAATAAATACAGGTGCATCTCAAAAAATTAGAATATTGTGAAAGTGATTTTTTTTTTTTTTATTGTAAAATTTCAAAAAGTGAAACTTTCATATATTCTAGATTCGTTACTTGTAAAGTAAAATATTTCAAAAGTTTTTTTTTGTTTTAATTTTGATTAAAGTTTACAGCTCATGAAAGTCAAAAATCCAGTATCTCAAAATATTAGAATATTTCCTAAAATCAATCAAAAAAAGGATTTGAAAAACAGAAAAGTTCAAGTTCTTTAAAGTATGTTGAGTTCTGCACTCAATACTTGGTCGGGGCTCCTTTAGCCCAAACTCCAGCATCAGTGAGGTGTGGCATGGAAGCGATCAGTCTGTGGTTCTGCTGAGGCACTATTAAACCTTCTGCTTGGATTCACTGTTTCTCATCTTTCTCTTGAAAATATCCCATAGTTTCCATATGGGGTTCAGGTCAGGCATGTTGGCTGGCCAATCAAGCACAGTAATATCATGGTCAGCAAACCACTTGGAAGTGGATTTGGCAGTGTGGGCAGGTGCTAAAGTCCTGCTAGAAAATGAAATCAGCATCTCCATAAAGCTTGTCAGCAGATCGAAGCATAAAGTGCTCCAAAATCTCCTGGTAGACGGCTGCATTGACATTGGACTTGATAAAACACAATGGACCAACACCAGCAGACGTCACGGCACCCCAAATCATCACTGTGGAAACTTCACACTGGAGTTCAAGCAGCTTGGATTCTGTGCCTTTCCATTCTTCCTCCAGACCTTGATTTCCAAATGAATTGGAAAATGTACTTTTATCTGAAAAGAGGACTTTGGACCACTGAGCAACAGTCCAGTTCTTTTTCTCCACAGCCCAGGTAAGATGCTTCTGACGATGTTTCTGTTTCAGAAGTGGCTTGGTTGCCCTTTTCCTGAAGACGTCTGAGCGTGGTGACTCTTGATGCACTGACTCCAGCTTCAGTTCACTCCTTGTGAAGCTCTCACAAGTGTTTAAATCGGCTTTGCTTGACAGTATTCTCAAGATTGCAGTCATCCCTGTTGCTTGTACACCTGTTCCTACCCAATTTCTTCCTTGGTCAACTTTGCATTTAATATGCTTTGATACAGCACTCTGTAAACAGCCACACCTTTCAGCAATGACCTTCTGTGACTTACCCTCTTTGTGGAGGGCATCAATGTTCGTCTTCTGGATCATTGCCAAGTTAGAAGTCTTCTCCATTATTGTGATTTCAAAGAACAAGAGATACCCAGAATTTATACTGTTGGGATGGTCATTTAATGAAACTCAAATGTAAATATTCTAATATTTTGAGATAATGGACTTTCATGAGCTATAAGCTCTAATCATCAATTAAAACAAACAAAAAAAAACTTTTGAAGTGTTTTACTTTACATGTAATGAATCTAGAATATGAGAAAGTTTCACTTTTTGAAATGTTACAATAAAAATAAAATAAAAAATTCACGATATTCTAATTTTTTTAGATGCACCTGTAAATACAATTCATTCAATTTCACTACTAGCTCAAAACTCTACAACCATTAAGGTTACAAATTATTGTCCTCTGAATGGTTCAGTCAAGCCCTACAATATTTTTCATAGTTTTTTTTTTTTCCAAACACTTCTGCCGTTGGTCAGATTTGCATAAAATTTCAAGACCCTCATAACAAAATGGCATAAGAAGAATTTGGATCATCTAATTTAAATGTGACACTCCCAAATAATCCTATACCAAAACATTCACTGTAGTAAGTATAATTTGTCTTATTCTTTTATTGAAGTAGTTGAGGACTATTTTAAAACATTGTGAAACATCACTGTGGGTTTGCCTTTGATATTTCTTTAAACTGCAGCGAAGGCCATCATCACTGCGCTCCATATGCATACAAACGTTAGTATAAATTCAGCACATTTATTTAATTTGTTCATAATGTAAAACCTTAAAACTCTGCAACTGGTGAAAAACAAATGTCTAGAACCAACGTGGTGCCACACTGTGAACAACCAACCCAACAAGGAAAACACGAACACCACTGATAGATAAATAAAGGAGCAGATAAAGGACAGGACAGAGAGATGAGACTGAGGCGTTCAGATCTCCTGAGAGTCTGTGACGGGACAGCGGGACGGCAGCGAGTCGCACGCCTGCAGTAGATCCTTCTGGCAGCGCACACAGATGTCCTGACTGTACCAGTCGCGCATGGCCAGAGTGTGAAGGGATGTGAAGCTGGAGCCTCTCGACACCAGAACCAAAGGAATCCTGACACACAGAGCAGAGTCAGCAGACAAACAAAGCTTCCGTCAGAGAGAACTGACACAAACTGATGCAAACACAGCTAGAGCCAATCGTATACATTATCATTTGACAAGTGATGAAATCACATCTCTTTGTCGAGACACTGCGGTCAAGCATCTGATATTTCTAGAAAAATGGCCATATTAATAGAGAGAGAGGTGGAAAACTGGGAGATGTATTTGTCTCGACTGATCATCTGGCTGAACTCATGAGATGCATGGCAGTATGTTATGTGTTTAGGTTGTGAAGGAGTATTCAGACACGCCTAGAAGCAGTGATTTTCAACCTCTGTGACTTGAAGGCCCCACATTGGCCAACACAAAATTTGAAGATATTTTATCTAATATTTCTGCTGTAATTATGACAAAGCTTCTTGTTTTTAAACTTTACAGGTGCATCTCAATAAATTAGAATGTCGTAAAAGTTAATTTCAGTAATTCAACTCAAATTGTGAAACTCATGTATTAAATAAATTCAATGCACACAGACTGAAGTAGTTTAAGTCTTTGGTTCTTTTAATTGTGATGATTTAGGCTCACATTTAACAAAAACCCACCAAATCACCATCTCAACAAATTAGAATACTTCATAAGACCAATAAAAAAAAAAAACATTTTTAGTGAATTGTTGGCTTACAGGAAAGTATGTTCATTTACTGTGTATGTACACAATACTTGGTAGGGGTTCCTTTTGCTTTAATTACTGCCTCAATTTGGCGTGGCATGGAGGTGATCAGTTTGTGGCACTGCTGAGGTGGTATGGAAGCCCAGGTTTCTTTGACATTTTTTGGTCTCTTGTTTCTCATTTTCCTCTTGACAATACCCCATAGATTCTCTATGGGGTTCAGGTCTGGTGAGTTTGCTGGCCAGTCAAGCACACCAACATGGTCATTTAACCAACTTTTGGTGCTTTTGGCAGTGTGGGCAGGTGCCAAATCCTGCTGGAAAATGAAATCAGCATCTTTAAAAAGCTGGTCAGCAGAAGGAAGCGTGAAGTGCTGCAAAATTTCTTGGTAAACGGGTGCAGTGACGTTGGTTTTCAAAAAACACAATGGACCAACACCAGCAGATGACATTGCACCCCAAATCATCACAGACTGTGGAAACTTAACACTGGACTTCATGCAACTTGGGCTATGAGCTTCTCCACCGTTCCTCCAGACTCTAGGACCTTGGTTTCCAAATGAAATACAAAACTTGCTCTCATCTGAAGAGAGGACTTTGGACCACTGGGCAACAGTTCAGTTCTTCTCCTTAGCCCAGGTAAGACGCCTCTGACGTTGTCTGTGGTTCAGGAGTGGCTTAACAAGAGGAATACGACAACTGTAGCCAAATTCCTTGACACGTCTGTGTGTGGTGGCTCTTGATGCTTTGACCCCAGCCTCAGTCCATTCCTTGTGAAGTTCACCCAAATTCTTGAATCGATTTTGCTTGACAATCCTCATAAGGCTGCGGTTCTCTCGGTTGGTTGTGCATCTTTTTCTTCCACACTTCTTCCTTCCACTCAACTCTCTGTTAACATGCTTGGATACAGCACTCTGTGAACAGTCAGCTTCTTTGGCAATGATTGTTTGTGGCTTACCCTCCTTGTGAAGGGTGTCAATAGCTACGTTTACATGGACACTTTTTGCTTCCATCCGAATTAATTCATTCTGATTGACGAATCCGAATGTAGTGTTTACATGAACGCATGCATTTGTATATGAACGCATGTTTACATGTTCTCATGTATTGTTTTAAAAAGCACACTTGATATTTATTTATTTACTTTGGGTCCTAATTAGGCGACAACCAGCACAGTAACTACTGTGCAGTGCTGCTTACTTTAGAAAGCAGTAAAAGTGCCCCTTCCCGTAATCAAAACCAGTCGTCTGTGGATGAGAGTCTTAAACAAGGACTGGTGGGACGTTGTCCTGCTCCACTTCACATACGCTGAGTGAAAGCAGCATTTTAGAATGACTGGACGCTCATTTATGACACTTTTATTCACCAGGAAGAACAGCTCGTTCCGCGCGTCATACGTCATTACGCTATTTTTACGTCACTGCACATGCGCAGTACTTTCCAGTTTCGGTTTTCAATCCGATCAAGTGTTTACATGTCCTCTCGTTCGGATTACAAAAGGAATAAACCACCCCTTACGATCCGATCGAAATTTTAATCAGATCTGGCCAATTCAATCCGATCGACATGGTTACATGTGTCTTTTTATTCCGATTGTGCTTCTAGTCCTATTATGATCGGATTATAGGGTCCATGTAAACGCAGCTACTGATTGTCTTCTGGACAACTGTCAGATCAGCAGTCTTCCCCATGATTGTGTAGCAAAGTGAACCAAACTGAGAGACCATTTTGAAGGCTCAGGAAACCTTTGCAGGCGTTTTGAGTTGATTAGCTGATTGGCATGTCACCATATTCTAATTTGTTGAGATAGTGAATTGGTGGATTTGTGTTAAATGTGAGCCTAAATCATCACAATTAAAAGAACCAAAGACTTAAACTACTTCAGTCTGTGTGCATTGAATTTATTGAGTTGAATTACTGAAATAAATTAACTTTTCCACAACATTCTAATTTATTGAGATGCACCTGTATTAACAGAAACTGGGAGTGTTAATATTATTAAGTTAACCATGATTCATTTTCTGATTCCAGAATATTCAAGACTCAAATTACGTTCTTCAGTTAAAAACAAAAAAAAGTTGGTGGAATAAAAAATAAATAAAACGATTCAAATCGGATAAAATTACACTTTGATCGGATTGGAAAGGGTGGTGTAGAGTTGAAAAAAAAGTTAAATGGGAGAAAAAAAATAAAATGCACAAATGCTCAAATTTCTTGTGTATATATTCATCAGATCAAATTTATAATAAAGCTCTTCATGACATATCTAATATGAGAGCTAAAATATGTCAGAAGGCAACAATGACAATTATACTTGCAGTAGCTCCAGTGGCATTAATCAACATCATTGGCTTTCTTTCTCTGCTTCTGAATGTGACGGCTGAAGTTTTGTTCAGAATATGGATTGAAAAGATTAGGATTCAAAAATACAGAACTTTCCAAATCTGGAATCAGATCTGATTAAATTAGATTAACAAAAATTAATGCATGGAAACAATCTAGTTTTTCAAATTCTGAATACTGTCCAAAGACTTGATGCCACAAACCTCAAACTCAAATTCAGTACATAGTACTTCTTTAGAAGTGCTCATTATAACCAACAATTGTTTAAATAAATAAAATAATGGTTAAACTTGATTGATTTGACTTAATCCCAAAGGGAAATTCACATGTCACAGCAGAGCTCGCCACACAATAAATAAATTAAATAAGATAAAATACTGCATTTCATAAACCAGATTGGAACTTGATGTCTTGAGAAGCGATTGCAATTTTTGCATCAGAAAGTCCACAAATGGACAAGTTTACTGTTAAAGAAAGGTCAACAGTTTCCTCTTTCTTAGGTATTTAAGTGCTTTTGTGCACTTACTAGATCGGTTGATTCTTCTGTATTTCTGTTATTATTTCAAGTGCAAAATCTTTGATAATTGGTTCAGCTGATATAGTCTACTCACCAGACTGAATTCCAGGACCAGCGCTCGCTCCAGAAGTTTCTCTGGCTTTGCTCATCTTTCATCACGATTTGCTTGAAGAAGCTCAGAGGAAGGTTCACGCAGCGCTTGGAGGGCAGACGCATCTGATAGAGGGAACACGTGCAAATTAACCGCCAGACGGCAATAATGACATCTAAAGATTCAATACAGGTGACTCCAGCCTACCTCTAGACAACACCCAGGACACACAACCCTGCGAACACATAGCATAAACGTCACAAAAGAGTTTCATCATGCACAGAATCAGAGAAACGAGTGATCTGACCTCCGACACACAGAGCAGACGTTATGCCACGTGAAATACAGGCTCCTCATTGCACAGCAAGAACAAACCTGAGAACAACAGACTTTTTAGACACTTTAGATGACATTTTGAGCTCCTGAATCAGAATTGGAAGAATTCTCACCCGCCAGTCCTCATATCTTTCACACGACATATCCTTCACATCTCCTTTCTCCTCAAAACTGTGCATTTTCATGACATCAACAATCGTCCTGAGAACAGACCCCCTGTTACTGCTCTTCACCTTCAACAGGAAGAGATCAACAGTACAGAGATACAGTATTTGAGTAATAGCACTACTATACATATTTTGGGGATCTGCACTTGACTTGAGTTCTGCTAAAGTCAAATACTTGTACTTCTACTCAGGTAAATAATACTTTTTACTCCATGTACACTATGTCAAAAGTTTTTGAACAATAAGGTTTTTGTTTTTTAAAAATAATAGTTTGAGCAGCAAATCAGTATATTAGAATGATTTCTGAAGGATCATGTGACACTGAAGACTGGAGTAATGATGCTGAAAATTCAGCTTTGATCACAGAAATAAATTACATTTAAAGGGGTCATATGATGCGATTTCAAGTTCTCCTTTCTCTTTGGAGTGTTACAAGCTGTTTGTGCATAGATAAGATCCCTGAAGTTGCAAAGACTAAAGTCTCAAAACCAAAGAGATTCTTTATAAAAGTTAAGACTCTGCCACGCCCCCCTAAAATGGCTCATTCAAACACACCCCCACATGTCTACGTCACTGTGTGGGAAGATTTGCATAACACCGCCCAAATGTATACGCAAAGAAAGGCGGCGTGATTTTTATTCTCGCTGTAGTATTGTTGCTGCCGCCGGCGCCATGAATACAACATCACGGTTTTCTGAACCAACGAGCATTAAGTTGTGTCATCAGCCAGTCATTTCCCATCATGCTTTTGATCAGCGCAGTCGGTGGAGAGCAACTGCGTTCGACTGCACAATACGACACAGCCGCCTCGCCGTTGCGAGGGTTTTTTGGCACACGTCAGCATGACATCAGAGCAAGTCAGACGTAACTTGGACACTTTTCTACCCAGCATGCATCTCGCGGTGATCGGTTCTGCGCAGATTTTGCTCATCTCAAACAAGCCTGTCTGTGTTAGCCCCGCCCACCGATTCTACATCACTTTGTTTAGTCCCGCCCACCGATTCTACATCACTCCGTTTAGCCCCGCCTACCGATTCTACATGTAGCATTTACGAGAGTGGCGAACACGCAGGTCTACACAGAAACCAAACGATTAAGATGCTCTGAAGACAACAAGATGCTGTTCAGTGCCAAGTTGTGGAAAAACCGTCTTTGCATCGCCTTCTCATCCCAACGTTAGGAAAGAGTGGATGAACTATTTTTAATGAAGATCCAGACAGCGTCAGTAAGAACTTGGTCCTTTGTTCACTTCATTTTACTGCAGATTTGTTTACGAACAAGGAACAATTCGACGCAGGATTTTTAAAAAGATTGAAACTTAAAGACGATGCTGTGCGAATATATTAGATCTGACAGTAATGTCGCAAAACAAGTGTGAGTAACTGTTTTTATTACATGATCACTATTGCTTTATTACTGCTCGTTTTATATGAGTATTTGTGTGTTTTTAACCTAAATCACAGCAGCGTCCATCTGTGAAGGATGTACACTGTCAAACACACAACTATTAGCCAATCATAGCAGTGGGCGTTTACTTATGAGAAAAAAGTTGGACATATTTGGGGCATTTTGTTGATATAAAAAGTGCACCGAGTAATTTGTGTCCCACCACAGAACACAGAAAACACCACTGACACGACTGCAGTCTTCATTACATACAACATTATAGACAAAGTGACGCACCACTTTGAAGAGATCCCGGTTGCAAGCAAAAGATCTGGTCCGGCGCTTTCCTGCACCGAGTCTGAAGTCTAAGAGAGATTGTGGGACATGACTACATGTTAATATGGAAAGATGAGATGCATCCATGTTTTTGTGGGGAAATCCCCACCACATTAAAAGGAAACACCTTTTAAATTTCAGATCACGTCATTTCAAAATCAAAAGAAAAAAAGTTAACCTGTTAATCCTCAAATTCTCACTACTGTACTAACAGGTGTTAAGTTAATTGATTCATGTACTTTCTCATTAAAATGCTCTTTTTAATTATTTACTTGGAAGTCAATGTGACAGACGTGATCTTGTCAGGTTTCCTCATTTACAGTATTCAAAGCAACACAAATCAAGATCTGACCTGTAAAGCTGGCATCCTGCGCATCACTTCCTGAACCAACAGCTTCCTGCACAGTCGGGAAAAACTGTTATAAACTGCAATAATCCGTTTAATCTGTTTAAAGTGCTGCTAGAAATCTGAAGAGGACGCATACATCAGAACGTATCCTGTGAGGAGCTGACTTCAGAAAAGAACGCTCTTCAGCCGCTTCATTAGTCGTCAAACCATCTGCGGTTTAAAGCAAACAAAATTGTCAGTGATTTACCAAATTCAGAGGTTACAGAAAAAAAGTCATTGCTCAAATAAATTTACAATTCCTTTGCGAACAAAGTAGTAACATTAAAGGCCAGAGTTGTGGACTAAAAGGTTTCTGTACGTTTATAGTTCAGCTCTGTGTTGTGTGCCAGACGTTTGCAGTGGTCAGTCGAGCGAATCTCCTCCATCAGCAACTCATGCAGACTGATCTGCTCTTTGGGCTTCAGGCCTATCCTACGCTCGGACACCTGAGGAAGAGGAAATAAAGAAGAAATCTATGGGAATGGAAGCCAAAACCTGTTAGTTGACATGTGACCCTGGACCACAAAACTTTTTTTTAATCTGAATAAATGATCTTTCCATTGATGTATGGTTTGTTAGGATAGGACAATATTTGGCCGAGATACAACTATTTAAATATCTGGAATCTGAGGATGCAAAATAATAATAATAAAAAAAAAAAATCCAACAACTAATTTTTTTAATAAAACCAATAAATCATAAACAGTCTCTCCAGAAGAGCCGTTTCAGATTCTCCCTCTGTTAACGTCACCGATGGGAAAAAGTCCCGTCCATTTGTGACACTCTCTGCCCTATTAGCATAAACAGCCCTGAGTGAGAAGCTGCGGTCCGCCATTACTAGAGATATATACAATGTCAGCATCAAAGAGGCTTTACAAGTGTTGTGTTTTGGGATGCACTAATGAACATATGAGTCTCCATATTCTCCCCCCATCTGAGCCGAGGACACGGTGCTTAAATTTCATTTTTGAAGGAAATATCCCAGGAAAAAAATCAGTAACGTCCCCTATATGTTTAGGGATCAATACCAAAGCTTTGTGCGTGAACGTCAGCTCCAGACAAAGTAAGGATCACACGTTTGTTTTCCAAATTGCCTTCTGAAAGAGCTTCTTGTCACTCTGTAAGGCTTATTGCTAAAGCTATCATTGTCTCTGTGTGTTCACTGATGCTGTCTTCAAGTGCTATCAGAATGATCTTAAATAGGAATGTGGTAGTTAAAAGTTGCATATGAAAGCAATGTGAGTCGATCGCTTGAAGTTGTCGAGCTCATAATCAGAAGTGGGACTTATAAAGTTTGTGATAGCATGAGACCAGCCATGTAGTTATTTTTATCCCGCCGTGCTTCCTGTCTGTGTAATTCATAAACGTGAATTTATTATGCACAGTATAATCAGATGACTGACTTTGAAACCGAGTAGTTTTCTGTAAAGATAACAGGCTTGTATTAATAGTGAAATGTTTATTTGTAAAGGCTAGCACTGCTAATGCGGAGCTTGAGTTCTTTAAGCTCCGCCCTCTTCTCCAGGAGCAACAGCTCATTTGCATTTAAAGCAACATACTTAATCAGTACGTTTTGGCTCATAACCTAAAAGTGGCAATTTTAACAAGCTATAAAAAATTATCTGTGGGGTATATTGAGCTAAAACTTCACATGTACGCTCTGGGGACATCAGATACTTATTTTACATCTTGCAAAAAGGGGCATAATAGGTCCCCTTTAAGACCTTTATGTTTTTCCTGCCAAGTTGGCTTGACTTACAAACGCAAATTCTCACCGGTCTCAACTTTGGCCGCGAGTGGATGAACTCTATAAGAGTCTGGTGAGGGTCTAGTTTTCTTTGGCCATCTCCTACATCCTATGGATGCAAGCACACACATTCAGATAACAGACATCAATCCAATAAAACTTCAGTGAAATCATAAACAATATATTGACAAAAACACGCAATGAAAGAAATCAAGCCTGACTGTACAGTTAGCTGAACTTTCCGCAGTGTGTAGCGTCTGCACTGGATGTCCCGCAGCAGCTGGTTGAACGGAGGGGTCTCCGCAGGCTGTGGGCATTTACTGACAGTCAGTCTCTTCACTAGCGGCTGCAGCAGCACACCTCTGCTCAACTCATCCACCAGATCCCTCCATGAGGACCCCTGCAGTGTGAACAATGCCAGCAACTAAACAAATATAGGACTCACTATGACACTGCATTCGAGATGTTTATCATGAAAGCTAGCAAGAAATATCCAGGATACAATCCGATTGATTGCATAGAATTAATAGATTGATTGATGGTGAACAGATTAAAAAAAAACTGGCCATCATACACTAAACAGCAGAGGATCACACACTACCAGACTTTAAAGTTGTTCCAATCACAACAAATACACACTAAATAAATGAAATCAAAGTGTTGTAAAATCAGCTCAAAATATCATATGAGATTAATGTCATCCGACTGGATGGATTCAAAGCCTGAGGCTAAAAAAAATAAAAATAAGAGTCTGTGACCATCATACACTGTGATTTCCTATGAAATCGGTCATCTGTAATCCACAGACTGGCTTTTTAGTGACTAGAGTCAACTTCTCCAGACGGTACATCTGGGCAGAAGTCAGTGTTTTACACCATATACAAGTACAGTTGTGTATATTTATGCACTGAATTTAATTCATATTGGTTTTAATAAAAACTAATCATGTTTAGACAAAGAAATCCATTACAGTAATGAGAATGTTTTTACAAAGCATGAAATTTCACATGTAAGGCTTATTTTGTGCTTAATCACCAAATTTTCATACTGAATTTCAAATTGTCATGAAAACGGTCACAATGCAAAACACTAAATTAAAAATCTTTGTTTAGATTAAATTAAAATGCACAACGACATCTTTGAAAGTGGATTTTTTTTTAATGTGATTGCAGTGCTGCTTACCCAGTTTGTGGTCACTCGTGCAACCAGTTGGGTCTCTGATTCAAATAGCTTCTGCAGACTCTGTTGAGAGTTTTCACAAAAAAGAAAAGAATAATGCATCTTTAGGTTTGGTGTAAAAGTTAGTGTGAATAAGCAAACTAGGACTGAAAACAAAAAAAAAAAAGTTTATTTTTTTGGTCCGAAGCAAAAGGACTAAGAACCAATCTAGATGCATCTTAAAGTCAACATGAATTCATTATCTATTTTACTTCCATACCAAACCTGCACAGAGGTTTGTATTAGGATGCACTAATGAGTTCTCTCACCTTCCTGGACTGCTGAACGATCTGCAGATACTGACACAACTCAACGGTGTGCGAGAACAGACTGGAACACACGCTCCTGTAGTGTTTAGCTGCCTGACTCGGATCGTACAGGCGCTCCTTACAGACCTGTGCGGAAAACAGTAGACAGAAGCCAGGATCAGGCCACATCCTGCCTTAAAGCACTCATGCTTTAATGCATTCACACCAAGGCTTATTCGGCTTCAGTGCATGCAGTAGATGAGTGATTTCAGTACGTGGATGACGTCAGCGATGCTGCAGATGGGCTGACAGCAGCCGAGGTTCACTTTGGTCATCTGACACACCAGGATCTCCAAGGTCTCGCTTAATTCACGCTCCACCTGCGTCTCCAGACCCCAGTCCAGACTCAAGTACACAAGACGGCCCACAAACTCCACAGCCTACAGACACATTGACATCTCTCAAAGCCACATGCATAAATCAATGATATTTATGATTATGTACCTGAAGAAAATATAATAGCCTACCTGTTCCTCTGTCTCTATCACACATGAATGACCTACAGAAAGAGAGGTTAAAAATCATTTCGTTTTTATTGTATTGATGAGAAAAATCTAAGACACTAGTATGTAAAAAAAAACAAGAAAAGAAAGGATATTACAAATTGGACCCATTTGGAGAAATTTTGCATTAAAAAAAAACAGCAAACTGATTCCTACACAACAGTGCAGTTTTTACATTCAAATCACATCCATGTTTAAAAAGCATTTAAAAATATATTTTAATTTTTTTCCCCATGCAGTCACAGAAAATGATTTTAATCCATGTCTCTTTTTTTAATTAACACTATAGACAATAAAAGTATATGGAGCAAGGAACTGCACTGAAATACACATTAAATGTAAAATAAACAATGTGAATAATGACAGTGTCAACATGAAAATGAAATGAAAATGTCATTGCAAGGATATGAAAAAAAAAAAAAAAAATCTATCAATAGAACAAGTAATTACTTACAATAATGTAATTGCTTTCATAGAAATATGTATATTGATTTCTGCTTTTAGACCGTCCAGCTTGCCCCAGACTTTAAATGTAAGGACATACTTTAAACGATTTTGTTTGCAATGAATGGACTGCACCACAAATACTGCGCTTCCACATGAAAAAAAAATACTATAGTAATTTATAGTAAATACTATAGTGTTTATGAACCATACTATAGTAAAGCGTATTACTGTATAGCATTTACAACACTTTGTTAATGAATGCTACAGCATAGGGGAGAGTGGGGTAAGATGACCCACCCCCTGTATCTTGCCAACTGTACACCTTTATTGTCATGTGACCATATATTTTGAAACCACCCATAATTTCTCCCAGACTGTGAAAAGAAGAAACACGGGAGGAGTGGAAGGCACCCAATTACTTTAAAAACTGTTTTTAGCTTGTCAAAGTAAATTTTAGCATAACAGATGTAATGGCTGTTACAGCAAAGTAAATTTATCCAGGTCTAAAAATATTTATGATGCATATAGGTGATTTAGCAATGTATAAAACCATGCAAATCATTTAGCTAAATATTAGGCTGAATTAGCAAGCAAGCTAGTTTTTTCCAAAAATGGCAGATATGGGGCAAAGTGAGCCAAATGCTGTGGGGTAAATTGAGCCAGCATTTTATCTTACCCTTCCATAAAGCACTGAAGTCAAGTTCAATCTCTGAAGTATAAACTGGTAGTTTAATGTGATAGTACACAACTGATTTAGTTTATCATATAAACATATTATTTGTAGTTTATTTGATAGGGACAGTGTACAAGTGAACCAAATCCATCTCTGATAATAACCAGAAGATGCTTTTCATCACATTATAATCAGATATATCTTTCCACCTGCAGCCGCTAATGGCCGGTTCAACATGGCAGAAAAGCTACCATGCCAAGAATCTTTTGACTAAATTGTTCATTAGTTTCAGTGACATTTATTCCTTCATTCTAATTCAGTTTTTTGTTTTACTCAAACTCGGTTTAGTCTGTTTTTGGGAAGATTACAACTCGTGTTAAACATCGTTTCAGAAATGCAAACAATTAAAGATTTAAATTTTCATTTGGTTGGTTTTGTTGTTTACATTAGCTTTAAGAAAAGAAATAAGACTGTTTGAAAAAGGAAATTTGATTATTAAATTAGTTTTTAAAAGAGGTAAATTATCTTTCAAATTTAACATGGGTTTGATCCAGATTCAGTCAGATGGTCCGTTTACACCCACACTGTAAAAAATGCAACTGCACATTTTCCAGTTTACGAAACCTTTTAAAGCCCCGTTCACACCAAGCACGATAACGATAAAGATAACGATAAAGATATAGTTCTAAAAATCGTTCTCAGTATTAAAGAATAGCAGCGTCCACACCACAACTATAACGAAAAAGGCACAGAGAAACGATATCGTTGGAATCACTTCCAGAACGATTTTTTTTCCAGCTGATGAACGATAAAAACACTGACAGCCAATCAGAATCCATCCTGCTGTAATGTGCTCGAGAATTTAAAGCGGCAGACTCACGTGCGCTTAGAATAAACAGACAATATCGTTCGCTGGTGTGGACACAAATATAGTTATCGTTATAGTTATCTTTATCGTGCTTGGTGTGAACGGGGCTTTAGTCTCATATACTAAAAAAATGATATTTTCTTGAAATTACATAAAAACCCTTGTCAGACCAACAAAATGACCCCAAATGTTGTCCCAACTAGTCAAGCAGGTGTCTGAACAAAGAATTTCATATTGTTGAAATGTCAAGGCTTTGTGAGTTCCCAGCATGCATTTCAGCATGAATAAAGTATGCAGTTATTGTTACAGGATTATTGTTTTGCTGATTTCATTTAAACTTTTTTGTTGTTGTTATATCATTATTGTTAGTTACGTGTTGTACTGTGATGTAAAGAGCTCATTTGTTGATTGCCACCGTTCTTGAGGTTAGTGTCTAGTTTTGAGGCCTAGAGTATGTTCAACCACTTTTGTCTGTTTTCTGGATATCTTAGTCTTGTAAATTGTCTTACAAGCAAAGACAATGTCGTCTACTTATTAGACTAACTTATCCATTAATGTTCGTCATTCGTAAACAAGTAAAACAAGTTCACAGAACATAAGTTGAGACACATTGGAAAAGCATTACAAGTCTTTTTAACTAACAAAAATGTGTTAGTTGAACAAAAAAGAGACATGTGACTTTACTCAGTGACTTGGGTTGAGTGAACAACTGGGTCCAAAATTGAGTAAACTCAAAAAAGCTGTGCAGCAAGTTGCCTGGAAATTTTAAGTTAAGTCAACTTTTCATTTTTTACAGTGCAGATGGTTACCCATCTCGGGTCATCTTACCCCCACACTGAGCCACAGGAACACTTTTTATAAGAAGCCATATTTTTAGAACTCTGTCATACATTCTGATCATTTAAAATGATAGCAAACATTCTGAAGTTACTTTAGATACTTTCATTGTACTTCTGCGTCATTCTCCCTTATCTTGAGGACCACAAGTAAAAAGTGGCTCATCTTACCCCACTCTCCACTACTGTAGTATTAACTATAGTGAACTGATAAACTGTAATATGCTTTAGTTTTTACTACAGTAAACTGTAGTGCAATATACCCTATAGTTGTAGAAAACTTAGTACAGTATTGGGTAGTCATTTGTTTATATTACTATAGTTGTTAGATCACCACAGCAACTATAGAATTACCACAACACATTAATTCAAGTACTTTACGTTACTATAGTATGGTTCAAAAACACTATAGTATTTATTCATAATTAAATCCAGCATTTATTTAAACAAAAATATCAAATATACACATAATTCCTAAAGAGTTTACTGTTAAAATGTTAAATATAGACCTAAATTACACTCCCGCTCTCACCGTTAATCCGCCTCAGAGAGACGCCGCCGTCTCTGGAGAACAGCACCGCCTCCGCGGCCGGAGACACGGCTGTCTTCCGTGTTTGTTCACCGAACTGATGAGAGAGTATGCAGCAGAGCTGATAACACAGAGCCCAGGCCTGCTCCTCACTCACTGGATGATCCTGAACCTCCAGCATCTCAGCCAGAGACATCTGCTCACATGAACACCTGTGACCTGTGCTCATGTCATATAAAGGCAACTCCATCATCTCCTGTAAAACATGTGAGTTTCAGCTTCTCAGCTGTTACATAGCATTTAATACGCTGCTTGAATAAAAAAGATTACTTCCACAACTATAAAAGCTTCCTTCAATGTGTGAGCTTCACAGTTCTCTATAATGAGCGTAATTAACTGCACCTGAGAACTGAGTCAACCTGATAACGTGTCGATTCATTTAATGAATCGGTTCGTTCAGACGGTGAATCAACCGGTCCAAAAATGTCAGTAGCCCCTCACTGCAGAACAAAGATCCAGGGGGCGGGGTTGGATCCACATCCAGGGGGTGGAGATTGGTAGGTTTAGGGGTGGAGATGGGTGGGTTTAGGGATCAGGCGGTGGAGATTGGTAGGTTTAGGGGTGGAGATGGGTGGGTTTAGGGATCAGGGGGTGGAGATTGGTAGGTTTAGGGGTGGAGATGGGTGGGTTTAGGGATCAGGGGGTGGAGATTGGTAGGTTTAGGGGTGGAGATGGGTGGGTTTAGGGATCAGGGGGTGGAGACGGGTAGGTTTAGGGGTGGAGATGGGTGGGTTTAGGGATCAGGGGGTGGAGACGGGTAGGTTTAGGGGTGGAGATGGGTGGGTTTAGGGATCAGGGGGTGGAGATTGGTAGGTTTAGGGGTGGAGATGGGTGGGTTTAGGGATCAGGGGGTGGAGACGGGTAGGTTTAGGGGTGGAGATGGGTGGGTTTAGGGATCAGGGGGTGGAGATTGGTAGGTTTAGGGGTGGAGATGGGTGGGTTTAGGGATCAGGGGGTGGAGATTGGTAGGTTTAGGGGTGGAGATGGGTGGGTTTAGGGATCAGGGGGTGGAGACGGGTAGGTTTAGGTCTATGTAAGGTGGGAGCGCCCCCTGGATCTTGTGTTCTGCAGTGAGGACCATCTCAAAAATGTAGTGACCGTACACTTTTGCAGCTTTGTTTCCACTGAAAATTTTACAGCAATTGTATTTTTTTTAATATATATATATATATATATACCTCGAAAAAAATCGTTTTCAAAATTATTTTATAAAACAGTTAGTTCCGGTCCTTGATTCTGATTCGTTGAGCCAAGTATACACCTTTGTTTACATTTGTGTGTCATTACACTTTATTTGCTGTTTATTTTGTGAAACCTTACTAAGTATATGGAATAACTGTTTTATAAAAGCAATAAGCCCCGTGAAGCTAACCACCCAAGCACCGATATTTCATTTTTATAGTGAAACAAATTCTGCCTGCATTCAACTTCTATTTCGTGTTATAAAATGAATACCAATCACCCACAAGCTTTGCATCCATGTCTGACTATTACAGCCTATTTGATTAGACTGATTTATGTGAAAACAAATGAACTACTTTTTGGTTATAAATTGAAACCACTAGCTAATGAACTAAGCACACAATGAGGTCATGTGACAGTATGCATTTTGTGTCTACAGCTCCATCTCTGTTCCCTCACCCAACTTAAAGCTCCTGGAGCTTATTCTCTGTGGACCTTGGTGTCAATGAACACTTTTAGCTTCTTGATCAATGAGCTGCTCAAGGAAGAATTAACTTGTAAATGTTTTTAATTGTGTTTTGTGTTATTTTCTGAAATGTAGCACTGCATCTTGGCTTGGTCACTTCTGTAAAAGAGATTTGTTAACCTCAGAAAGTTTTACCTGGTTAAATAAAGTAAAATAAATAATATTCAGTGTATACTGCACAGTTTGCAGTAAGTACGCTAGTATTCCATTTAGAACGTAGTACAAAGTCTTTAAATTCATTCTAATTTAAGATCACTGATATTTTTTAGGTTTTGTTAAATTAAACTCGGGGTTCTTTCTTGCTTGTTTAGTGACAAAAACAAGTCAAACGCACACTTGTAAAAATAGTTTAATGCATGTGATCCGGGGGCTAAATGGGTGTACACAGGTGCTGACAGTATTAAAATGTACAGTTAATTCATGATATATCCTACGACATGGGGGTGGAAAGTACAAAGTCTGATTCTGCCACATTATTATATTGTGATACTAAAGACATGATTCTATTCTTAGTCTGCATCACATGATTAATCCAGAATTGATCAATATTAATAATAATAAAAAAAGTCACACCAAAACAATTACAAACACATACACAATTCTAAACGTGATCTCATCTAATAGCCAGGAACAAAATACAGTATCATGATTAAAAAAAGAAAAAGAAAGAAAGAACGAACTTTATGTACATAGTTATCTTGCTTAGAACAAAAGGAAAAACAGCAGATGAAACAAGTTCAGAAAACAACAAAAAATAATGTACAATTCACAGGTTTATTCATGTGTCATGATTACTTTGACTTCCTTCGTTTTGCCTGCGTGGGACTGGCTCCAGTGTTTGATTCTTGAAAGACAGAAGAAAGAAAAGTCAATTAGTCAAAAACATTCATTTCAGCATTTATGGTAAACTTGTGATTTACAATGCTAATGTTTTTTCTTCTTTACATAGTTACTACATACATTTTTATTTCACCACTCATTTGTTATATAAATACACTACCAGTCAAAAGTATACAAAACAGTATAAAGTTTAATGTTTTTAAAGAGACCTCTTCTGCTCACCAAGCCTGCATTTATTTGATCCAAAATACAGCAAAAGCAGTAATATTGTGAAATATTTTTACTATTTAAAATAACTGCTTTCTATTTGAATATATTTTAAAATGTAATTTATTCCTGTGATCATATCTAAATTTTCAGCATCATTACTCATCTTCAGTGTCACATGATCCTTCAGAAATCATTCTAATATGCTGATTTGCTGCTCAAGAAACATTTTTTATTATTATTATCAATATTTAAAACAGTTGAGTACATTTATTTCAGGATTCTTTGATGAATGGAAAGATCAGCATTTATCTGAAATAAAAATATATATTTTTTAACATTATACACAATACCATTCAAAAGCTTAGAGTCAGTATATTTGGGGGTGGTAAGATTCAAAATCTTACTGTTGAAAAACTTTTGACTGGTAGTGTATATCATGTATTTGCATCCATTTATATGTCTAGACGTCTAAACCTGTACCTTTTCCTGTGTTCGATGAGGCTGAGCCTGGCCTAGCAGCTCTTTTTCTCTGTCCATTGTCAGATGCTTCCTCCTCAGGTTCCTTGTCTGTTCGTGAGCTTCGTCGACTAGGACCTTTTGCTTTCTCAGTGGTGGCCCTTGTATCCCTGCAGAAGGAAGAAGGGCAATGGGGATAAAGGAAAAAAAAAAATCAAAATGCTCAGAGTGCAGACATTTCTATGCTACATATATTCTCTAGTTTTCTTTGGAAATCAATTGTTGGTCTTAACACTGAAGATGACGACCACATCTGGCCCCTGTACAACTGAGGAATTCACACTTGCTGTTTTTCCTCATCTACCACAGATAACGTCCGTCCTGTTCATGACCGCTTTACTAAAATGGCCACGCTGCCCCGTGCAGGGAATCTACAGGTCTGCTACATACATACCTTGGGGCTAAGTTGACGGGCGTCTTTCTTTTCTTTGCCCATCTGTTATAGAAGTGGAAAAACAGCGGTAAACTGCTTTGATGCTCAACAACATTTTTTCCTCCTTCCCCATATTTGAGTAATGATCAAGAAAAAGAATGATTTCATGAATCATTCCATGATTATTAGTGTGTTCATGAGGGTGAGTTCATTCAGATTATCCAATCAAATTAATCCTCTTGATTGAAACACAATTAACAAATGTATTCATTTTAAAATTCAGGTAATGAATAAAATTAAAATGATGGTGAAAAAAAGATAATCAGAGTCACAGTTAAGAATATTGCCTTACCCTTGTTCTGCTGCAGTGGTAACCCCTTGTCCTGTAAATAGAGACAACTGAAATTAGTCTAGTGTTACGACTGCGCATAGTGTTTTTCCAGGGCTCGCAACATTTCTAAATCCCTGGTAGCCCTCGGAGCAGGTACTCTTCAGATTTTGGTAGCCCGAAATTTTTTTATTTTTATTTAATTCATTATTTGACAGGGACAGTAGACAGTCAGAAAACTGCCCCAGAATTAGCTACAGAGCTAAATTTCATCTCTTGGATTACAATTTGCAACTAGACGGATGTCCTGTTACTTCCTCTGCAGTCAAAAATCTGGGTGTTATATTAGACAGCAACTTGTCTTTTGAAAAACATATTTCCAATGTTACAAAAACAGCATTCTTCCATCATAGAAACATTGCCAAGCTAAGGAACATGTTACCTGTTTCTGATGCAGAAAAGCTAGTTCATGCATTCATGACCTCTAGACTGGACTATTGTAATGCACTGCTAGGTGGTTGTCCTGCATCTTCAATAAACAAGCTACAGATAGTACAAAATGCAGTGGCTAGAGTCCTTACCAGGTCAAGAAAATATGATCATATTACCCCAATTTTACAGTCTCTGCACTGGCTACCTATTAAGTTCCGTATCAGTTACAAAATATTATTACTTGCCTATAAGGCCCTAAATGGTTTAGCTCCTGCGTACCTAACTAGTCTTCTATCTCGCTACAATCCATCACGCTCCCTAAGGTCGCAAAACTCTGGACTCTTGGTAGTACCTAGAATAGCAAAGTCCACTAAAGGAGGTAGAGCTTTTTCATATTTGGCTCCCAAACTCTGGAATGGCCTTCCTGATAACGTTCGGGGTTCAGACACACTCTCTCTGTTTAAATCTAGATTAAAGACACATCTCTTTAGCCAAGCATTCACATAATGCATTCATATAATGCATCTCATAATCTTGTACTGCAGTTATATCTGATCAAATGCACATTATTATTCTTTAGCTTGGGTTGAACAAATAATTTATGCTTGAATGGAACAACAGCTTCGCTAACTATGTCTCTTTGTTTCTCTGTTTCTGCCACGGGATTAACATCCTTCACAAGCTTCAGTCTGGATCCAACCCTTAAATGATCTGAGATGACCAAACACCTGAGAAGAGATGATGCCAACCTCTGATCCCCCAACAACATGCAGAATTAACAAATTTTGCCATAAGTTAATATATTAAGTTTCTACAATGTATAAATATATTGTAGAAACTTAATTTCCTGTAAAGCGCTTTGCAACGATTGTATCGTAAAAAGCGCTATACAAATAAACTTGAATTGAATAAATTTAATCTGCTGTCCCTGGGCAGGAAAATACAAAAATTATGTGACAAAAACATCAGTATAATACCATGTACAGTAAAATCCCCCAAAATTTAACAGATCAAAAATATAATCCCCCACATACAAACTACAATCCAAATTTCTACAAAATATCCCCTATAAATACTACAAAGCATCATCCTACAAATGCCAACGACACATTTCTGAGGACAGTCGGTTCCCTTCAGATACATTCACAAAGACATCCGAATCGCGTTTTGACTTGAAACGTTCATATTTATTCAATTGCATCATTGCCTTTTGAAGTTTAATCCAGCCGTATCGCCATTCTTGTCTTTCCGTCACCAACTGTAAGACCTTTTGAAATTATAATTAAGACATTTCTTATAATTACCAATTTAACATATTTAAAACTTTTTATGGCCTTAAGTTTGATAACTAAATTGGAGAGTTTTTACGGACCCGCGGGAGCCCTGTATTTAAGGTAGCCCGTCGGGCAGGGCGGAGAAACATTTTGGTAGCCCGACTGGAAAACACAATAGCCCCGGGACGTCGGGCTAGCGATTTTGTGAGCCCTGTTTTCTATTTCTCAACTTCAGGCTTTATCCCTGGGAGTTGCTCTGAGTTGAGCTGGTACAAAGCTGAACCAAACGTGTTGGTTCAGACCAGGAGAAACGGTTCTGGTGCAGGACTACACATAATCTTGAATTAGATTAGCATTCGCTAAAACCCAAAGTATACTTCAGTTTAGGGGTCGACCGATTATCAGCCTGGCCGATTATCGCCGCTGATATTAAGCATTTTTATAATTAGCGGTATCGGTCATTTTCAAAACCGATGTGCCGATAAAATAATTTAATTTTGAAACGCGCCATTTGGCTCTGACGCAGCCTGTCAGAACACACCACTCTGTTGGCTAGAGCAGTCTCCGCCCACCGCGCATCTGATTTGTTGGGAGTCACGAGTCTGACCAATCAGCGTGGAAGACTAAAGGCACTCTCTCTCACACTGAAAGCGCTTGCTAACTGGAGCTGCTTGCTTCAGTGATCACGCATCAGTTGTCTCTCAAAGGCAGCAGCAGACGTTGCTCAAGTTGCAATAAATCACAATCCACTACACTGAAGTTGCAAAACACCTCAATATTATCTATTTATGGTTTCCGCGATGGGGAAACGCGGACGGAATCGTGGAATCCAGTCATATAAATAGAGGTTATTGTATAACGCGGAGTCACGGAATTTCTCAAAGTTTGGATCGGGGCGAAGTTCACGGGATTTTGTCCACAGAATGATAAAAGCACACGTTTTAACATATTATTTAATTATTTAACACTCAGTATTTAACTTAATCGCTGCAAGCCATGCATACAGCGCCGGACATGACAGATTTTCTGGTACGCAAAACAAGTACTTTAAACAAATACCTTAGCTTATTGCCGTTACCGTGGCAGCCAACAACAGCACAACTTAACCCTCCGCACATTTTTATATTTAGTTATATTGAAAAAGTTTCTCAATATAGAGACTCAAATATGTAAGGTCACATGTGGTCATTTTTAAAGCATTATCTATTGCTTCTACAACTTATTTATATTACATACGATCTGTATATATTAAAGTGTCCCTATTATGGATTTTTGAAAATGACCTGTCATGCAGTGTGTAACAGCTCTAAGTGAATGAAAACATCCTGCAAAGTTTTAAATCTGAAAGTGCACCGTGTATAAAGTTATTGTCTCTCAAAAGAAAGAGTCGACTGAATTATTGAAATGAGTCGTTTTTAAAATGAATCCCAAGCCGTTTCATGTTGACATCAACATAAAACATTAGCATATTGCCCGCCCACTTGTTGCATGCACAGACCTGGGAAAACTTGATTTTCGCGTTGGTCTGAATGAACATGCAAATTCATTCTTTGCCACTAGGTGCTGCTTTTGGAGTGTTAAAAGCTCACAAACACTGCTTTAAATGAAATCGACCAATCACCGCAGATTAGCATCACGCAAAGGAGGGGTTTGGAAAAATGAATCGTTGAACGAATCGTTTGGGAGTCATTGAACAAATAAGGTAAAAACAAATGCATATTATAAGAATATGAAAGTGTTTTTTGAGCTTGAATGCATGTCAACCTGTTGTTGGGGACTCCCAAAACCAAAATATGAACCTTTCATTACCCATAATAGGGGCACTTTAACATTCATTTAAAATAAACGATTTATAATAACTGTTAAACTAAAATTGCTTGTGTGTAATGGATTAATAATAATATAAATCATATAATTATATATATAATATAAAATAAGTAATTATCATTAAAGCCAGACAATTTTTTTTTAGTACTAGTGACCTTTAATTTGGAGCAAGATAAACTGGGGGAGTGACTTTTTTGTGTCAGACATGTGTCACTTTGCTCACATCTGATTGGTCCAATTTCAGTTTGAGATCTCTAACTCAGAACATAACCTGCCCTGGAGCAGGTTAGCAGTGGAGTGCAAGTTACTATGGCAATGAATGCAGCTAAAAGCCAAGCCACTTTCATGGTACCTAAAATCCAGGATTGGTGCAAACTAAACTGAAACTTACCTGGCTAGCCAGCTAATCCGGCTTCATGGTACAGGCCCCAGAGCCGTTGAGCTCAGTTAAGCCACATTTGACAGCCACAATCTCATCCATATTGCTATAAAATATGGCATTCTGTGTAGAATTCAAATGGGTCCGATACGTTTTGTGGTCTGCGCCGATTCAAACATATGATCAAACATATGATAGCACGAAACCAGACTTCTTTTGCCCCAATGGAAAGCATATTTACACTGTCTGAATTGTTCCCTATCCCCTATATAGTGCACTACTACTATTCACCGTACAGAAAATACTAATTCTGTGAACAAGTAACAGATTTCAGCTGCAGCTTCAGCATCTATTTATAGTCTAGGTGGCGGGACGCTTCAGATTCTAGAGAGCATTTGATTGGACAAAGTTTGATGAGAAGCTGAAGAGCAGGGTGGTGTCATCAAAATCGTTGATCCATATTGGCGGAAGTGAGAGACTAAGTTTTGAATGCTTATTTCTTGTAAACGTGAATTTTTGTCATTGTTTTGGAGCACAGTCAGCACACTAGCTTATAGATAACCTTAAGGCTAACATATTCATACTAAAGGCCAAAAAACTTCAATTTTGATTTCATGGGGACTTTCAATATGCATGATACAGAGACAAGATGGAAAGAAAACACCATCAAAACTTTTCTGAAGACAGTCAGTTCCCCTCAGAGATACATGCAGATAAACCCCCATCCCCAACTGCATCACAATTCGATATCTCAACCAACTTAAACCATCACATTTTTTAATCGATTTTCAACCAGCTATGGGTGCATCCTTACATTCCTAGCTGAGATACCAGCAACTCTAGTTGAAAGAGATCAAAGACATTGGTCATTTTTCGGTCGTAACTTCCAGAGAGAAATAGCACAGACACTGGACAAAGAAAAAACTTTTTAGCATGCATGTGTCATGCACCTGTGTTCATATACTCTATGAAATGGAGTGTACTTTGAAACACTATGTGTTTGGTCATATGCATAAGTATACTTTGGGGTTAAAGGGGTAGTTCACTTTGAAATTAAAATTTGGTATCTATCAGCTTACCCCAAGGGCATCCAAGATGTAGGTGTCTTTTTTTCTTCAGTAGATCCAATTTTGATGTTTTTAGGTCAAACCGTTCTAGTCTGTCAGTCATATAATGGCAGGTATAGGTCACTGTCTCTATAAGAGGGAAAAAGAACATGCACAGAGAAATCCAAATTAAACAATTCCCCATCGTAACTACACATTGATGGCCTAAGACACGAAACGAGCGGTTTGTGTGAGAAAACGAACAGTATATAGTTTTTTACCTCTTGTACACAACCATGTCCAAGTGATCTGAGTGCGCACACGCATCCGGTGTGTGACGTGTGTGCGTGCGCGCTCTGGCTCACGCTGCATTCACACGGGGCGTCGGCGTCAACGCTTGACGGAGGGCGTGTCTGAAGCGTGGTGCTGATGCAACTTTTCAAGCGCCAACGGAGGCGTCAGCCAATCAGATGGCCTCATGCAAATACCCAATCCCGTTCATGCAACACCAGAGAAGTATGTGATTGGTTGTTGTAACTATGACGGCGCGTCAGCACCACGCTTCAGACACGCCCTCCGTCAAGCGTTGACGCCGACGCCCCGTGTGAATGCAGCGTGAGCCAGAGCGCACGCACACACACGTCACACACCGGATGCGTGTGCGCACTCAGATCACTTGGACATGGTTGTGTACAAGAGGTAAAAAACGATATAAATACTGTTCGTTTTCTCACACAAACCGCTCGTTTCGTGTCTTAGCCATCAATGTGTAGTTACGATGGGGAATTGTTTAATTTGGATTTCTCTGTGCATGTTCTTTTTCCCTCTTATAGAGACAGTGACCTATACCTGCCATTATATGACTGACAGACTAGAACGGTTTGACCTAAAAACATCAAAATTGGATCTACTGAAGAAAAAAAGACACCTGCATCTTGGATGCCCTTGGGTAAGCTGATAGATACCAAATTTTAATTTCAAAGTGAACTATCCCTTTAAGGTAGTTCACATGACCAGGGGCACCTTAACGGGGAGGAAGGTTAGGAAGATTCCAAGGGCCCTGATCATAAGGCACTTGTTCAGGGGGCCCAGGAACCATAGCAGCACCCCTGCATGTGACTACCATTTGCATGGGTAGAAATAGATTTTTATTAAAAAGGCGTTTACCAGCTTGGTCACATGAAGATTGGTCTTCTTGTGGAGCTTCAGGATGAGCTGTAAAGTTAAATAAAAAGAATGACTAAGAAGTAAAAATCATTAACGTTTGACTAGACAATTAATGAATTTTGCCTTGATACCATAAAGTAGTTACCTGAGATGCCAGGAGGATCTATAATTGCTTTTGTTTCAGCAGAGTCAGGTACACTAGTCTCCACCAGTGAAGAAGGATGCTGTTCTCCAGAGAGCTGTGCAGGTGTTGTTGTGGAGGGGCCGGAGGTTGTAGTGGGAGGTCCTGGAGCAGCAGTGGGTGCAGAAACTAAAACTGCAGGCAAACTAGAAGGTGGTGAAGTAGCAGCAACAGGACTAGACAGGTGAACCATTCCAGGGGTAGAGGTTGGGGGCGGCATATTAGACGATGGTGTAGAAGTAGGGACTGGAGAAGGAGTGGGCACAGATTCAGGAGAAGACACTTTTGGAGGAAGTGCAGATTGCTGAGACGCTATTTGAGCAGCTGGAACAGTCACTGGAGCAGTGGGCTGGAGTGCAAGTACTGTTTCAGATGTAACCTGCACAAGAAGCTTGAGTTGTGGCAACATCCAGAGTTTTTCCGATCTGAGTGACAGGGGTTCGCTCTTTTTGATCATCGGCATTGCTCGAAGAGATGCTGGGTGTGGTATGTTTGCTTACAACAGTCTGGACTGGACTGCTTTTGGCTAACATTGTTGTTGGAGACAGGGAACTTCTGCGGGCAACAGCTGTAGCCCCTGGGCTAGAGCAAGCAGGTGGAGAAGCAAATAGCTGCTGAAAGGGTGAGGACATGCCATAATGTAAGGCCGACTGCCCAACAGGACTAGATTTCGGGCCACTAGCTTCAGGGACACTCTCCTGTTTGGGAACTCCAGGGCTTGGCTGTTGAGGTGGTGGTACTGCATTTACAGGGGAAGCCTGACTTGAAGGTACTTGAAATTGAAGCTGCCCAATGACAGTGCGGCTCTGCTGAGTAGCAGCTATGCTGACAGCAGGTGAGTTTGTCAGCATTGATGTTGATGCTGGCCCAGAGGGTGGTGATGTAGTTGACACCGGGGTAGGAGTAAGCTGGATATTTGCAGAGACTATGGGACCAACCATAGTGACAGGTTGAGACATGACATTAGCACTTGATACCGGCGTAGCTTGAAATATTGAATACACAGATCCTGCGATGAACTGTGGACGCGTTTGGGTAGGATTTTGTTGACGAACATCAGGAGGTCTTATGTTTTTATTGGGAACTGCCAGAACCTTGGATACAACAGCAGGAGCAACCACAGAAGCTGTGTTGGTAGCAGAGCTAATGGGATTAGAGGTTACAAAGACCGTGATCTGATTTTGTGGTGTTGACGCCGATGAGATGGGCCTTTGCAAGACAGTTTGAGATGCATTTGAGATGGGTATAAGATTGTGATTTGAACTTACTGAAGGGTTGGATATTGAAGTGAGACTTAAGAGCACAGTTTGGTTTGAACTAACACTTGATACAGCACTGACAGACTGCAGGTTTGCACTGCTACTGGCTACAAGATTTGGACTTGATACTGAAGCAGGTTTAGGTTTCTGATCAGTTTCACTTGTAGACAAAGAGGTGCCCATATTTGTGCTCTGTGAGACAACAGGATTGGATTGGTTCTCCTGAGCTGGTGGAGCACGAGGGCTCTCTTTCTGCACAGGTTCTCCACCTACTTGAGGAATATTTTGAGATTTCACTGACAAAGATGGGGTGCCTGTCTTGTCCAATAGCTGATTCAGAGATGTTGGAGCATCTCTAAATGCTGGTGATACAGCAGAGCCATGGTCATGTTGTGGTGTTGTCCGAGGTTGTTGTTTATCTCCAGCACGCTGTTCAACCAAATTGCTAAGCTCTTGCCGTTTGGGTTCCTGAGAAGGCACCCGAGGGCTTGCCATTTTAGGAGCAGACTGCTCTCTAAACTGAACTGTCTGATGCTGCTCTGCTTGCGTATTCACTACCTGGCCATCTCTAATTGAATCGGCACTACCAGGTAGGGTTTGCAGAGAATTTAAACTCTGTTGTGATTCTCCAGGTCCTACTGATGGCAAAGATGCAGAGGTAGTTGGGAGCACTGAGTTGGGACTAACCATCACGTTCTGTGGACTAACCATCATTTGCTGTGGATGTGGAGGTGATGTCAATGACGCTTTGGCACCCTTCTGTCTTCCTGGGCTTGGAGTGGCAGCTTTTCTATTTGAGGCAGGGCTGGATCGACGACTATTACTGGGACTAGCTCTTTTAGCTTGCCCAACAGCGGTCTGTTTGTCTTGTTTTCCTCCGGAGCTTACCATGCCAACACCTGATGGATAAGACTGTGGGCCATTATTGTTGCCACTGATATTATTGTTGACAGGAAGAGTTGATAGGTTGGGTGGAGCCTGGCCAATTGCTTTAAGTGTGGTTGGGTTAAGACCTTGCTGATCAAAACCTCGATTAAGATTTGGCTGCCGCGGTGGCAGAGGAATGTTAATTTTTGGAGGGAAAAGACCAGCAATAGAGGCATTCAGTCTCTCAGGGGACAGATTTATTTCAGAGGGTTCAGTACTAGGTGGACGGTTGGTTGGAGTTAAAGGGTGGTGATATGGCCGAGGACTGGCTCGGTTAGGGGTTTTAGGGCGGGAACTTTGGGAAGTTGCAGGAGCACTGGAAAAGTGAATATTATGTGAGCCAGCCATTGCTGCCACTTGCTGGGACTGCTGTTGGGGACTTGCTCCTGGCTGGTGGGGCACTGATAAAGGCACAGATTTCATTAAATGAGTATTAGGACCTTGATTGGGAATCATTGGTTGATTTCCATTTCCTGACTGTTGACCAATTTCAAGGGGTCCCCGGTCCTGCATGCTATGGTTTCCAGGGGTTTCCTCTGGTAGTGTTGGTTGTCCAACCTCTGAATGAGGTGTCCTTCTTGCTGGTCCTGTGAGAGGTGGATTTACCATGAGTGGCATTCCTCTGGCTTTATCAGGAGAAGGTGGAACACCTCCATGCCCTTGAAGATCGATCATTACAGGCATGTTGCCCGGCTGTGATACAGGCATTCTCTGAGATGGATCATTAGGATTGACTAAACCCTTTTGCATGTGCCCACCTTGCTGTAGTGGCATTCGATTTTTAGCTTCTTGTTGCATTTTAAGCATCATCATCATTTTTTGTTGCTGCTGCTGCTGATGTTGTTGTTGTTGCTGCTGCTGCTGTTGCTGCTGTGCCTGTTGTTGTTGTGGCTGTGACTGCAGTTGTTGTTGGAGGTGTTGTGGTGGTGGTTGTTGTTGGTGTTGCATCTGCATTGACTGTTGTGAATGAATCTGGGTCTGGACATGATGGGGTCCTTGTGATGTTCCAGCTTGACCTTGAGGACCCTGCATACTCTGCATCTGCATTTGTTGCTGTTGCATTTGCTGCTGCTGGATCTGTTGATGCTGTTGTTGCATCTGTTGCTGCTGCATTTGTTGCTGCTGCTGTTGTTGTAACTGCTGCTGCATTTGCTGTATCTGTTGCTGCTGTTGTGGGGGCATAAACTGCATTGGCATTTGCTGTAATACCCTTTGATCTCCAGACTGACCAGGCAGACCTAAAGATAAAATAGTAAGTAAATAACAATACTCTTAAGTAAAAGTTATGTAAAAATAATAAACGATCAATCAAAAGGCATTCAATTGTTTACCTGGTCGATTAGCAAATTCGGAAAGTTTAGAGTTAGAGTCAATGCCACCCCCTTGATCACCGCCCAACCCTTGTATCTCTACTTCCTCCATTCCATGGGGCAGTGAATCCAGACCACTAAGAAAGACACAAACTTTGTAGTTCTATTCAACAGTGCAACAGAGTCATTTACTCAGCTTCAGTGTAAAAAATTAAAGAATAAAAAGCTCTTACCACAGACTGTCAGTAGACTGTTGTCCTTCCTCTACTTTTGGCTTCTTCTTACGAGGAGGTTTCTTCTTTTTAGGCTTGACCTGGTTAGCAGCAACCGCACCTGTTCCTTGCTTCCCACCAGGACCAAACTGGCTGGCAGAAATATCACTTTGGAGAAGATTTACTAACAAGGGACTGGTTAGTGTCACATCCTTGTTCACTGGAAATCCACCTGCTTGCCCACATGGGCCTCCTATTGGCATCTGACCAGCAAACTGAGGATTGAAGGACATGCCATGACCAGGAAAATGGCCATTGCCAACCTGCATATGTTGAGAATTTCCCAACATACCCTGCTGTTGTTGCTGATTCTGCAGGTCTGGAACCATCTGTTGGCTGATATCAGCATTTCCACTACTATCTCCTAACTGGTGTTGATGCTGCTGACCAGCCTGTTGCTGCTGCAGCATCACCTGCTGTTGCTGTTGTTTTTGCTGAAGCTGTTGTTGTACTAAATGATGATTTCCTGGAAGTCGCATTTGAGGCCCATGCATCCCTAATGCTTGGTTGGGGTTGCCATTCATTGGAATTTGTTGAGACTGTTGTTGTACCATTTGCTGATGGGGTTGCTGTAGCTGTTGTTGTTGCATTTGTGCTTGTGCTTGTTGTGGCTGCTGGTGTTGCAGCTGTAGTTGTTGCTGTTGTAACTGCTGTTGCTGTAGTTGCTGTTGCTGTAACTGCTGCTGTTGTTGCAAATGAGCCATTTGTTGTTGCTGATGCTGTTGCGGAGTCATTTGTTGCTGACCCATCTGAGATTGAAACTGCGGCATATTACCTTGAATATTAGGTGAAGGACCTCTCATCATCTGGCCTTGCATTAAACCAGGTTGACCTTTTGGACCAAAGGCCTGCTTGTTACCCTGTATCTGACTAGCTACAATGTGTTCCATCATAGCATTTTGCTGTTGCTGCTGTTGTTGCTGCTGCTGCTGAAGCAATAAAGCCTGATGTCCCTGTCCTCCACTCAGCTGGTTTTGGTTCTGCATGATCCCTTGACCTTGTGGTGGCATCATTTGCTTGGGAGGGGTCATTCCTCGCTGCCCGGTATTCACTGGCCTGGACAAAACAGTCTGGCCCCCTGTTTGGCTTTGTGCCATTTGACTTTGTGTGGAAACTACAACCTGTGTTTGATGTTGTGAATGTGGTACACCCATCATTTGAGTCTGAAGAACTTGCTGAGGTTGTCCCATACTACCTCCTGAGGTGGTGCCTGGGGGTTGAGCTGGCATGCCACTGTGGTGGGTCATTGCAGCACCTTGAAGGGGATTTGACTGCATGTGATTTGGCGCTGGGGCTGATGACTGGACGCCTATAATGAGATTTTCAGACTTGTTGAAACTTGTTATATTGAAAGTGGATAAAACTTCATATTAGAACAAAAGATTTAAAACAGTATTAAAACAATCCACACATCTTACCAGTGTTTGCCATGCTCTGACTATTTTGTATTTGAGGTGTACTACCTGCTCCAGTGGTAGTAACCTGTCCTTGTCCGAAGTTCTGATTAACAGGAGCATTTGGGAACCCCATTGGCATTCGTTTGGGAATACCTGCAAAATATATACATATTAAATTACATGTAACCAAATTAATAACAATACAAAATCACTTCTACATTGAATATCTGAAAACATACCTCCCATTCCACCTTGGGGAACCTGTCCATGTTGTGGAATGCCCATAAAGCCAGGCTGAATGTTTCCTTGCTGACCCATGACAGCTCTTCCTGGAGATCCAACACCTTGTGGGAAACCCTGGGGGGTTGTGGGACGTGGACCAAGTTGCCCCTGTCCCATCATTGGAGGTGTTCCAGGTGAGCCCTGTTGGAAAGGAGATGACGACGAACCAGGGGACTTGGCTGTGAGACTTCCTTGAGGGGCAGAGGAGGGAGGCAGAGGAGGAGGCGCTCTTGAGACAACTACACCTGGTGCTCCCTGAGGGACTTTGGGCTGAGGGGTTGCAAACTGGTTTGCCCCTGTCTGCTGCTGCTGTTGCTGCAACTGATGTTGTGTCATTGTATTGAAAACCTGTCCGGCCTGCTGGCTTCCAAATGGATACGGTGGTGGTGGATGACTGGGTGTCTGAACAGATGCCAAAGTGGGTTGACGCTGCCCCATTTGTGGCTGTGGTGGGGCTTTCCTCCAACCTGGTCCCATAGGACCCTGGACAGGTGGTGGTTGGAGAACACCAGAGGGCAACTGGTTCCAGCCAGGGGGTACAGGCATCTGGTTGGAGGGGTTGAAAGGACCACGTGCACCACCTAGTTGAGCCATCTGAACCTGCTGTTGTTGGTGCTGCTGCTGTTGTTGCTGAAGTTGCTGTTGTTGCTGAAGTTGCTGTAGGGCTGCTGGATTTAGCTGTCGATTTGCTTGCATGGCTTGCATGTGATGTCCCTGTGGGCCTAAGTTACCGAGTGGACCATGTCCCACTTGAGGATGTTGGAGTTGTTGTTGCTGTTGCTGTAAGGCCAGCCCTGAAAGCATGGGATCCATTGTGTCTGATAAAAATGTGAACACAAATGTGAAAACTTCTGAAAGATGAAATGAGAACTAAATCCCTGTTAAAGGTGGGGTATGTATTTTTTCAAAAACGCTTTAGAAAACGAGTTGGGGCCTAGTACCAAAACAAACTTGTAGCCAATCAGCAGTAAGGGGCGTGTCTACTCATGATGCGGGGGAGAGAGTGTGCTCAGTGCACTTGACGGACATTAGCCGAGCGACGACAGAAAGATAGAGTTGGCGGATAAAAAACAAAAGAGGAAAACGTCTGCGGAACAAAAGAAGGCTTACACCGTGTCTACACCAGACGCGACAGTTGTCCTGTTGCGCCAGTTAAAATCTGTCTACACTGGACGCAACAAAGCGACCGTTGAAAATCATTTGAAATTTGTGTCAATACGTCATAAATAGAATGCGGCAGCAGTTTACTGTCGGGATCCGGTGTAGACAGCTTCACTGATTATAATGAGTTATATCTATAGTATTTTGTCGTGGCGCTCGCGTCTGGTGTAGACACGGTGTTACAATAAGTAGGACCCGTGTAAATATCGGATCAGCTTTCCAGCACTGGAGAGAAATGAAGGAGCGGGAAGGCATGCGATCGGACGCCGAGGTTGCTTTGTTTCTTCTCGATAGGTGAGTAACATTGGTTTTGCTTTGTTTTACAGAACTAATCGTTGCCTGGGTTGTGAAACGTTACGTATGTGTGGGGTGGAGCTATCAAAATAGGGGCGAGACCCTTTTGGTGTAGGGGCGTGTTTGTTTTGGTGATTTCAAATGTCAACATTAGCTACCAGAAATCACTTACCCCACCTTTAATCAAATTAACACATGCTTTTAGTTTTTAACAGCAGATGGCGCTGCATGCTTTAGAAACAGCCATACTCTGCTTGCTTCCAATTCCTTACACACACTTAAACCTAAAATAATTCATAAACTTCAAAAAAAGTTAAAGTGGGCTGTGTTTACATTAATCTTGTGTCATAAAAGGATTCTGAGCCAAGATGCAATTGCATGACTCAGTCGAATGCACAAACGCTCTTCTTCATGAGCATTTGAAAAACATGCGAATCCTTGCTAAAGATGTATGACAATTGAACACTATGTGCTCTAAACTCGGCTCAAAATATCAAACATGTCTGATATACTCCGACTGGATCGAATCATAATCTGAAGCTAAAAAACTGGAGTCTGTGTCCATTATACACTACTACGCGATTTTCTGTGAAATCCGTCAACTCAAATCTACAGACTGGATCTGACTAGGGCTGTGCAATTAATCGCATAATCGTGTATTAATTAGAATACTAGTTAAATATAAACTTTTTAATGCTACTTTTAAATGCTTTTTTAATATTGGTATAATTATAATTGTGAGGTCTAGCAAAGAAGGATCCTATCTTACAAAAATATGAAAGCCAGTTTTATTATATTCCCTCACAGTGGCTGTTTTTTCTATCATGAATAAATATAATTAAAAATCACAAACTGTTTCTTTGCATTTATTTTAGTAATGGTCAGTATTGGGTTTGCAGATCACGTGAGGAGGGTACTTTTTACTGTGTGTGGATGACCGTCAGCCACCACCGAAGACCTTTTTTGACCCAGGAAAAACCCTGAAGCTACGAACCAGCTATGAGTCCTGTCTGACGGATGTGTCTTCAAGATAAATCTTAATACACTCTGATTCAGAGAAAACAAAGTGAAAATACATTTCAAAACAAACAGTCCCAATGGTGCTGCAACTACTGCATTTGCCTTTGTAGAGCAGTATGGAATATAAATAAGGGTAACTTCATCACTTATTTGATTGAAAATAGCCATTACCCGTCTGTGAAGGTGGCCTTGGTGCTCTTGGCTGCATTGGTCCACCACTATTCGGTACCATTCCCTGTGCTGCCATATTAGCCCCAGGAGGCATCATGGACACCGAAGGGTTATTCATACGCATTCCAGCTGAAAAACAAGTATTTCTTCAGCATACACTTTCCTACTTAATAATTTAAGTAATCCTAAAGA
This sequence comes from Schizothorax lantsangensis, assembly GCA_027422415.1. NCBI lineage: Eukaryota > Metazoa > Chordata > Actinopteri > Cypriniformes > Cyprinidae > Schizothorax > Schizothorax lantsangensis. Next base: position 3,474,290 of record CM049862.1, read on the forward strand.
CCTTGATTAGTTTGTACAGGTGTGTTTATTTAGGGCTAGGCTGATGATACACGGGGCAACTTTTTGAGCAATTTTGTTTGGGCACTTTCCCACTGAGAATGGGTAACAGATTTCTATCTGGATACATTAGATCGGTCGTGGGCCCTGTGTAGTGTTGGGCGATATGGTCATATCGCCAGCCTGTGAGATCGCCGATACACGATATTATCGTGCATGGGTTGGTGGGGGCAAGAGAGAGACTCTCTGTACTTGTCATAAGCTATTTCATAACTATTTGGTGATTGTAAACCGCACGTGCTTGAGAGAGAGATAGCCTGGAAGTACCAATAACCAAAATAATATAGGCTACTTTCAAACATACTGAAAAACTTACATGTTAAATATAAAAATATTTAAAACAGCTAGTTCATATTCGGACACAGCAGTCATACATCGCTATTAGGACCGCGCGTCCTACTGTGACAAGTTTGCCGCGGAAGTTATCAGTCTAAAAATCAGTCAAGGTGAAAGTCAAAAGTAGATTTATTTTAAAGAGCAACAGTTTAACACTAAATATTGGACATAAACGAACACGTAAAGATAAAAGTATTACACGATACCATCGTCTATCGGCACAACCCTAGCCCTGTGTCTCACCAGGTTGCCCACTGACGCCAACATTAATCAAAGTTGCTCAGCAACATTACTCAAAAAGTTGCCCCGTGTATCATCAACGTTAGAGATAAACTCTGCAAGACAGTGCACCTTCAGGAGTCGAAGAAAGCCGTGTTAAGTTAAGCACTTGTGCATAGTTACCCTGGACCTGCTGCATGGGGAATCCAACATCCATTCTCATCTGACCAGGAGCACCAAGGGGTCCATTTACCCTTACTTCTTGACTTCGGCCCTGTCCAACCGCAACATTAATGGCTCCTTCACCTGTATGAACCCAACAGGCCGATCAACACATTGGCTGATTGTACAACAAAGGCTGAAATGGAACTCATATGTAATTAAAAATACAATGTGCCAATCACGTCAAGCATTAAATGAGGTCGCCGACAGACCCCTTGCATTGCCAGTGGTTCTTCCTGAGCAGATTCAACACATCCGTACCTTCAATCTGCACAGACATGATGCCCAGATCCCGCAGCTGCTGCTGGTTGTTTTGAGCCAGGAGGCGCAGTCGCTCGGCTGCCTCTCGGGGGATGTTGAAAGTGACACGTACGCTGTTCCACGGCTCCACGCACTCGGGTTCGAGCCTCTTAGTACCTTTATTAGACAAAGAGTGGAGTACAGGAGCAATATAAGCCAACTGAGATAGGAAAAAACCATTAAAGACACCATAAAAATACAATTAGACTTTAGGGCTTTTAGTCAATGTCTGTTAGGTTTGAAATACAACAACTGGACTACTAGCCCATATACTAAACACTGAGCAAAGACAGTATGACTCTCTATCCCTTACAGCATTTAAATTTAATGTATAAACTTCAATATATCTTTGCAAAAAATATAATTTTCCAGCAGCAATGAATCATTTTTCATGCATATGAGTAATAATCATAGTTTCAAGTCAAATCTTGACCTAGCAAGAGCATATCTGGCATCCCCTTTAAGATGGTATCCAGCTTCTCCTGAAAGTCCTCATCATTCATGTTCCCTTTGAAGGCAACATATATCGTGGAGGTTGTGGTAGGGCAGCTGGAACCATCGTCTCCATCTTCCACTCCGGAGTCGTGATCCGTGAGCGGGACGGCTCGAGGGGATTGTGCATCCAGGGACAGCTGATGTGCCATAGCCCTTCACCAAAAGAGCTGCGTAGCCTCTGGAGACAATGACACTGCTTAAAGAGAAACAACAAGTTCAGTCACCACTGATGAGAAACCCTTGTCTGCACATCCTAAATATTAACTTCATAATTATATACAATATATGCTGCCATGCAAACAAAACTTGTGAGTTTTTTAAATCTATTAGAGATAGATTTAAAAAACATTCAAGTACGTAGAAATCACCATTCATTACTACTAACCAAGCAACATTTCCATCATGCCAGATATATTTCTGCTTATATTTTGCATTAATCTCAAGGCTCAAGGACATTCAAGAGTGCCCATAAAAATAAAATAAATATAGGAACATTTTGTTTAAAACACATGTGCCAAGTTATTAGAAATGTACTTTGTATTCATGTTGGTTTATATGGTTTCAGAAAAATAAATAATTTTCAAGAATTTTTTTAATTTCAATGACTACAAATTTGTCATGTGGTATAACCATCAAATAAAAAGTAATAACAGTTTCCTTAAACCTTGAATACACTACTAATGTTCAAAAGTTTGGGGTCAGTAAGACTTTTTTTAAAAGAAATTTAAGGTTTTATTCAGAAAAAAAATGCACTAAATTGATCAAAAGTTATAGTGAAGACTTAACATTGATAAAAAAAAAAAAAATTAATTAAATTATATTTCAAGTAAAAGCTGTTAAACTTTCTATTCATTAACGAACACTGAAAAAATATTAGGCAGCACAACAACATCATAATAATAATCAGAAATGTTTCTTGAGCAGCAAATCAGCATATCAGAATGATTTCTGAAGATCATGTGACACTGAAGACTGGTGATGCTGAATATTCAGCTTTGATCACAGAAATAAATTACATTTTACAATATATTTAAACAGAAAACAGCTATTTCAAATTGCAATAATATTTCACAATATTACTGTATGTAGTGTATTTATTGATTTTACAAAAAAGCAGCCTTAGAATAAAAGACTTCCTTCAAAAACAACACATTAGTTTACATGTGAGTGGACACCACTTTAGTCACCTAAAATATAGGCCCATCTTCAAATTTTTACAAATGAATCATAGACTTAGTTCACACTGCAGGTCTTAATGCTCAGATCGGATTTTTTGCTGAAATCGCTGTTGTTCACATTGTCATTTAAATGCGACTGCCATCAGTCTCATGTGTGAACCGTATATGACCCTGAAGTGACCCGCATGCGCAGAAGAAGACGTGACGTCAGACGCAGCGCACTGTGTTTGCGGAAATAAAAATGGATGCTGCTCGTGATAGCGTGTGTTTAGCAATTTTAAGTTAATGTGCAATCGGAGCCTAAATAATGAAGTGATAGTATTGTCTTAATATTGTCTGCCTTTGTGATTTTAATCTTCCCGCCTCCTCCAGCGCAGAATTGTGACGTCTGTCGCATTTCAATGACGTAAAAATCGCATGAAATGCGACATGGCCGTTCAGACTGAAGTCGCATTGCAAAACATCAGATATGTATCCGATTTAGGACCACATATGAAAGTGGCCTGGGCCTGATTTGAAAAAAATCGGATTTGTGCTGTTCAGACTGTCATAAGAAAATCAGATATGGGTCACATTTGGGCAAAAAAAAATCGGATTTGGGCCACTTTAGCCTGCAGTGTGAACTATGGCCTTGTTTACACTGCAGGTCTTGATGCTCAATTCCGATGTGTTGCCTATATCTGATTTTTTTGGCTGTCCGTTGGTCAATTGTGACCCATATCCGATTCATGTGTTTACACTTGCCATACAATCTGAAACATCCCGCATGCGTTGTTGTCATTTAGCGCCTCACGTGCTTCCTCCCGAGAATAATGTGACCTGTGCTGACAAAACCAGTCCAGCAAATTTGAAAAATTAGTTATTTTTGTTTTTATTTTCACATTCTCCATTAAAAGTCCTCCAAAATTATGTATGATTTTTTTGGAATCGGACAAAAAAAATGACTGCTACACCTGTTTAAAGTCGATATCAGCTAGGTTGATTATGAGAAAGATTAAAGTTTTCCTCCCGTTATTTTCTTATTAATAACTAGGCTACTATATTAATAATCACAATATAGCTGGTTTTTTTTATTTTATCTTTCCTATTATAAATAAGAACAGATGCAAAAAAACAACAACCTGTAGCCTATGAATTAACAAATAGCCTAGAAAGAAACAAATAATGCATTACCTTTATCATTTTACATCTAAACACAAGCATTCATATAGCCTACGAAAAACAAATTATCAAATGTAAAAATCACTTCAGTGTGTTCATTACAAATAAATAGATTTTTAAAACTACTCTTTTCTTTTATTGATAGATAACATTGAGACAGACGTCCTACTGTAATGCACGAATCATATAAAGTTACACATCAGATGTTTTTCCCCATCAGTTCCCCAAGCGTTCACTTAAGACAGAACAGATTATATTTGCGTGAATACTGAAATACTGTAATTCTGTGTATTTATCGGGATCTCTTCAGATGACAGTCAGCGCGGAAACGAGAGGAGAACAGTTAATCCTCTCAGAAAATATACAATTAAAGATATTTTTAGATGTTTAATTACTATTTGGAGCATTAGGATAGCTAAACGAGGGCTTAATTAACTAATTTTTGTGAAAACCTCAAATTCGACTAAAATCAACTTTTTTTTTAATGTTTTTTTTGCCTGTAGCTCAAAATAGCCCGTGCGCATTTACACTCATTTTGCCAGCATGGGTCCCATATAACGTCCTTAAACCGCAGAGAAGTACCACAAGTTTTTATGAACGCGATGCCTCAGAAAATCCGATCTGCCTGTTTACATGAGTCGCATTGGCACATATCCGATTTATTTCCACATATGAATGAGGCCCGAATCCGATCTCGCTATATCCGAATGCATGCGTTTTTTTCCTGTTTACACTGTCATAGAACAGATCCGATCTGTGTCACATATGAGCAAAAAATCGGAATTGGGTCACATTTAACTGACAGTGTAAACGAGGCCTAAGTCTTAGGGCTGGGCGATATATCTCGGGCGATAGTCATGCGCATCTGGTCAGTAAAGCCGGTTCATTGATTAGCAGTTAATCTCCATCACCTGTTTTCAGATGGAGCGGCATTTAATACACAGAGCCGTAGATCACTGACAAGCTACACAATATCACGATAATGAACCGGCTTTACTGACGAGATGCGCATGACTATCGCATGAGATATATCGCCCAGCCCTAAAATTCTTAATAATTAATAAATATACGTTTTGAAGAGTGACCTTGCTTTGTCATTAAATGGTTATATGATATCATTTCCTGTTAGTTATTATGCAAAGCTGACAGGTTTAGTTATTTTAATGAGGCTTTTTTCAATACAATATCTTAATCTTAATTATTATTTTTATATCACAATAAAGTTGCATCCCTCTAACATTTTTACATAATTAAAATGAAAAAAAATACATGCTTATGGAAGATTTGCATATATGAACTGCACTATTAATAGACGCCAGTCACGCCACTGACCCCAAACAGAAAACGATTTCATACAGTATTTAATAACACACAATAATGCAATACAATAGGAAACAGTGACTGAACATTAGTTACTTTCTGAGAAAATCTGTTATGTAGTTTAATGCTTTATATATATAAAAAAGTAGTGAGGCAGTATAGGGAGGGTATCAAATGGTAATACTTTGATATACACTTTGCAAGGTACTTCAAAAATAACATGATTTTTTAGTACTTCTTTGTTCGTGCACCCAAGACTACTCAACGTTTCTTTATCAAACAAGATATAATCCACTCAAAGAACTCGGTGAAACAACGATGAGTAAACAATATCAGTGAACTCATGTGGTAATGAGATGTCAAATACTGCTGAGGTGCCTTTAGAAACACAGAAAAGAGTTTCACTGCAAACTAACCGCGATGTAACCTGTACATACCCAATACATAACATCTAATAATACATTATTATCCTTGCAATTATCGATGACTTAACTGAAGAGCTTCATATGGGTTTATATGTCTAGCATTAGCATTAGCAATATCAAAAAGACAAACCGCATCACTTAAGCTAAAGACAAACAACACAGCATTATAATAACTTTAAAGCTCATGTCTGGTACACGCAGTCCTAACAATAACACCGCAATGAATAAGTGAATTATTATAACGAGTTTCCTTCACTCGGGCTAATGTATTAGCTATACAAACACAGTCAGCCTCATTGGTCACTGCCTCGCTAATATTAGCCTCTTGCTTCCCTGCAGCGCACGCATTTTCATGTTAACTTCATGGTAATGTTTCTGTAAGGTAAGGAGGTGGTAAGATCTCACCGTTGTCAGTCCATCAGGAGTGGTTTTACTGCAGTAAACAGGTCTATGCTAGCAGATGCTACGGCGCGTTCGCGAGGCGGCGGCGCGTGCGCGCTCGCGACCGCGCGTTCGCGAGGCGGCTGTGCACGTCAGTTCAACGCTGCGCGCTCGCGCCGCACGGGACCGCGCGTCCGCGAGAGAGGGTTACGATCACAGACTGTAAAGTTATGATCACAGAAATATTATCGTGACAGATAGATCACCAGCAGCACAAGAGTGACTAAAGGGGCGGGGCGTAGTGACCGGAAGTGAAAGCGTTTCAGAGCGGCACGGGTTCCGCTTCACTTGTTTAGGTTCCTTGAAATATACTTTTTTATTTATAGAATAATGACCACGCCACTGAATATAACAACAGCTTCGTTTTGATTTGTGAACTTTATTTTGTAGTTTATACATAAATATATTGATTCTTCACTTTAGTTTCTTTATTTCAAATTTCTTAATGCAAAGAAACGTTTTCAAGTTAGTTATCAATAGTTTTACTGTAAGTTATGCTTAATACTTTTTTTTCTGAATTTGTAATGCAATGCATGTATTGGGGGTTATGTTTATTTATTTATGTTTATTGAGACTTGACTTTTTTATTTTTATTATGCTTACGTTTGACACTTATTATAAATCATTTTATTCAATTATATTGAAATGAATGAGTTTGGAAATAATGCAAAGAAACTACACAACGTATATTTATTCTCTATTGTAATCACGGTCATTGTAAAGCTATTAAACACACAGTAATGCTGTTACAGTGCAATAATATTCAATTGTGGCAGAAAATACCAAATGTGCCCACGAACAGGAAGCTCACTTCACTTAAATAATCAGCTGATCGTCTCAGAAATATGTGCGTAAACTAAAACTTATTTTACTGTTTCCACACCGAAGAGAAAATGCATTACAATTATATACATCAACAAACTGACATCTACAATTCAAAATAAAACTGTAAAAGGAAATAATCATGGCATATATTAAACTGCATCTGAAAGCATATTACTGTTTTTATATGACTATTTTACAACCGGCATTCTCTCTTCATTCATTTTAGATCATTTCCTTAATGATTACAGGAGGTTTTGATCAGCGAATAAAAAATAAGACCATATAGTTACCACCCAACCCTCATTAATCATTATATAATACATGCATGTACAATCATTCATTCATAAACGGGAGCATTTATTCATGTAACTTTCACTTCAAGTAACATTTACTCACATTTGTGAAGATACTTCTTCATGAAGACTTCAAGAGATCTTGCAAGATATGAAAAAATCCTTTAATTTGCCTTTATCTACCTCGCATTAGGCATAATCCTACACAACCCTGAAGGAACTACTAATTATGATAAAAAGTTTGGACACACTTGACTGAATTTGTTCCTTATGATCTTAAGAGTGAAGGAAAAGCAGCCAGCAGACGTCCAGCACACATGAAGCACCTTCAATACTGTTTATTTTACTTAAGCATCCCAAGATGCTCCACAAGAGGTTTTTTGAGAGAAGTGTGCTCAGCTGGACTCTAGATGAAGGCTGGCGACTCGATAAGCAAATATTTTGATTTGTTTGACATTTTCTGGTCACTACATATTTCACACACTTTCTTTTGTGGTATTTCACAGCTTTAATTGCTTTACTATAATTGCACAATGTGAAAAATATCAATAATAAATAAAGAGTAGGTATGTCCAAATGTTTTGACACATACTGTGTGTGTTGGAGCAGTTAACCAGTTCACCCAAAAATAAACTTTTCCTGAAAACATACTCACCCTCAGATCATCCAAGAGGTAGAAAATGTTTGTTTCTTCATCAGAACAGATTTGGAGAAATTTAGCAATACAAAACATCATCTGGCGGATTATTGTGGTGTTTTTATCAGCTGTTTGGACTCTCATTCTGACGGCACCCATTCACTGCAGAGGATCCACTGGTGAGCAAGTGATGTAATGCTACATTGCTCCAAACTCATCTACATCTTGGATGAACTGAGGGGGAGTAACTTTTCAGCATTTTTTTATTTTTTGGTGAACTATTCCTTTAATTTGTCTAGTCATGTGTGACACCAGTATCATGAAATTCTTGAAATCTTGAGGTAAAAAATAAATTAAAAATACACGCTAACGGTCTTTTACAATCTGTCATCAACGTGTGTGTGTGTGTGTGTGTGCATGCTGTCTTTGTGGCGGGGTAGCAGGGAGTGGCTCATTTCCATCTACTGGACACTGTCCATCTATTTTGGTTATCAACTCTGTCCTTAGAACTTGTAAACCTCATAACGTCCCCATTTAGTGCACAAACAGTACAGTAGCGCAGAGTGTGTGTGAATCTAGGGCATGGACATGGACAGCGCAGAGGCGTCAGTGCTGCGCGGGTCCTTCACACCGATGATCAGGTCATTGGTCCTCCGGGTCCCTTCTACCAGTGAGATGATGTCCACCTTACGCACATCATGACCCTTCTGCATCAGAGACTTCACATCCGCCTCTGCAAATTTAGCTAGACAGAGAACAAGAGAATTAAAGCAGACCTCCACCCTCAAAATCACACATCTGCAGTCAAAAATCACATCTGCAGTCAAATCACACATCTAGTCAAAAATCAATCTACAGTAAAAAAAAAAAAAAAAAAAAAAAAAAATCACATCTCAAGGTTCTTGTTTATTTGTCACATACACAATCATACAGGGTATAATCAGTAGTGAAATGTAGGTCAGGACAGGTCCGCTCAATGGACAGTGCAAAAAAATAAAATAAAAGATGAAACATAACACAGGAGAGTATATATAAATATAGGTAAGAATAAGATAAAAAATAAGTAAAAAATAAAATAAAATAAAATAAAGGAGTAAAATGTGCAATGAACTAAAATGTGCAATACAGTCTACTGTGGATTTAATAATCTACATGCAGTTCACACGTCTGCAGTCTCACACGTCTGCAGTCAAACTCACACGTCTGCAGTCAAAAAATCACACGTCTGCAGTCAAAAAAAATCACACGTCTGCAGTCAAAACTCACACGTCTGCAGTCAAAACTCACCACGTCTGCAATCAAACCTCACACGTCTGCAGTCAAACTCACACGTCTGCAGTCAAAACTCACACGTCTGCAGTCAAAACTCACACGTCTGCAGTCAAAACTCACACGTCTGCAGTCAAACTCACACGTCTGCAGTCAAAACTCACACGTCTGCAGTCAAAACTCACACGTCTGCAGTCAAACTCACACGTCTGCAGTCAAACTCACCACGTCTGCAGTCAAAAATCACACGTCTGCAGTCAAAACTCACACGTCTGCAGTCAAAACTCACCACGTCTGCAGTCAAACTCACACGTCTGCAGCAGTCACACAGGTCACACGTGCTCAACGAACGTGCACTGTCGCAGTCACAACTGCACACGTTCCAGTCACACAAACAGTCTACAAAGTCTCATAACATCACACGCTCTGCAACTCAAAACACAGCAAAATCTCACACAATAACAGCACAAAATCTGCACACTCTGAAGCACAGCAGTCTCACACAGTCACACCAGTCTGCAGTCTCATCACACGTCTGCAGTCTCACACGTCTGCAGTCTAAACTCACACGTCTGCAGTCAAAACTCACACGTCTCTGCAATCACAAATCACAAACACACTGTCTCAAAATCACAATCTCAACTGCAGAAAAAAATCACACGTCTGCTCACACATCACACGTAAACGTGCAAACTCTACACGTCTGCAGTCAAAAAACCACAGTCTGCAGTTCAAAAATCACATCTACAGTAGGGCTGGGAGATATATCTCATGCGATATTGCAAAGGCGATTCATCTGCGATAATGAACGTGATATTGCGTAGCTTGTCAGTGATCTACGGCTCCGTGTATTAAATGCCGCTCCATTTGAAAACAGGTGATGGAGATTAACTGCTAATCAAGGAACCGGCTTTACTGACGAGATGCGCATGCATATCGCATGAGATATATCTCCCAGCCCTAATCTACAGTCAAAAAATCAGACCTCTGCAGTCAAAAATCACACATCTACAGTCATGTGAACAAATTAGTGCAGCAGGGGTTTTGCTCTGAATGGACATTTAAAGAGTCACATACAACACTTTATACAAAGAATACAAAACAGGGCTTTAAACCCTAGGAGTGCAGTTTTTTAAAGAAATTGCACTTAACATTAACTGAATTTTGCATGTTGCATTGGCTTTATTCTGTATTGTTATGGGGTTTGCAGCGATGTTACCAACATACAGCATGTGTAAATACAATTTAATACCCTGATTGTGCTGTTTTCAAGCATGAAAATGAAACCAACAAAATGCACAAAAACTAAAACAAAAATGTTGGTTTGTAGTTACTGATTAATTCCTACATACTGTATTAAATTATATATTTTTGATCTGTTTTATTAGAAATACTTTGCTAACAGGGTTAAATGGTCGAGATTGATGCCATCAAATTGTGTATTAATTAAAAAAAAGATTTGTCTTTCCTAGAAAGAGTCTAAATTATGTATTTCCTTGTCTCTAAATGTTTTTTGACATATACATTAATGCTCAAAGGTTTGGAGTTTCGAAGTTTTTTTTATTTAAGAAATTAATACTTTTATTCAGAAAGATGAATTAAATTGATTAAAACGGACAGTAAAATCAGTAAAGAAAGTCAGTAAAGACAAAAGATCTATTGCAAATAAATGTTTTTTGTTGTTGTTTTTTTGCATTGGTTTGCATCACAGCACATATTCAACATTGATAATAATCAGAAAAGTTTATTGAGCAGCAAATCAGTATATTAGAATGATTTCTGAAGGATCATGTGACACTGAAGACTGGAGTAATGATGCTGAAAATTCAGCTTGGATCACAGTAGGGCTGCAACTAACGATTATTTTGATAATCGATTAGTTGCCTGATTTTCCCCCCGATTAATCGGATAAAAAATGTATTGCCATAAAACACTTCCACATTCTGCCCAATGTCCAAAACAAACTTGTCAACTGAATGCTATGAACACATTGCTTAATTTATTAGACCACCTGTCATAATAAAGAGTAAACAAATATTTTAGGAATCTGTCAAAAAATTGTTTAAATCTAAAGATGTTATTGTCATTTATTGGGCAAATAATAAACTAAGTAGGCTAGTATTTATTCACATAATAACAAAAATGTCCTCCTATGCCTTTCATAACATCTTGCATTCTTCCTAGCATTGTTTCTGTACCTTTTGACTGTAATTGGGTATCTGAAAAATAAAAACACTATAAAGTGCTTGATTTTTCTGCCTTTTTTCCATAGATAACAGCAATAATTATATTCTAGCATTAGAAATAGCCAACTACTGTTACTAAAGAGCTTACGCATATTCGAGGACTAACCAATATAGCCAAAATTATTTTGGTAATCACCAATATTGTTAGTTTAGAGCAGCAGTGGCAAAAACCTTACATAATTTGTTAAAAACCTTACATAAATTTGTTTTAATAAATTTGTTAGGCACTGTATATAGTGAATATAGTTTAAATCTCTACATGAAAAATTAAAATAATAATAAATATAATAAGGACGAATAAAAACAAACTCTGTGTGTTAACCAACAGGTATGTTCTGCAGGAACACGTTCACTTTGATCACAGTCACCTCTTACTGTCATTTCTTTATCCTGTAAAAGGCGGTTATGAAGCGTCTGATATTTATATTCAGAATTACACACTGTATCCCTTTACGGTTCCTACTCTCATAAAATATGTGCACTACATGTTGACTTTTAAACCTTAATTTAACGTTCAACAACAGATATTTCAGCACAATGAATGTTTTAGCGCTGAGTAGGCTATTAACTCTCCTCTCTACTGTGTTCCGTCTGTCTGACGCGCCGGCGATCATTCAGTAAAGATTTACTATCAGGACGGATCTTTATGGTTTTTGGTCACAGCCATATCACCCTGCAGCTCAAGACCGGTTGCCCACTGAAGCTAAGCAGGGTTGAGCTGGTCAGTACCTGGATGGGAGACCTCCTGGGAAAACTAGGTTGCTGTTGGTAGAGGTGTTAGTGAGGCCAGCAGGGGGTGCTCATCCTGTGGTCTGTGTGGGTCCTAACGCCCCAGTATAGTGACGGGGACACTAATACTGTCAAAAGAGCACCGTCTTTCAGATGAGACATTAAACCGAGGTCCTGACTCTCTGTGGTCATTAAAATCCCATGACACTTCTCGTAAAGAGTAGGGGTGTAACCCCGGTGTACTGGCCAAATTCCCTCCACTGGCCCTTATCAATCATGGCCTCCCAATAATCCCCATCCACTTGATTGGCTCTATCTCTCTCTCCTCTCCACCTGTAGCTGGTGTGTGGTGAGCGCACTGGTGCTGTTGTACTGTGGCTGCCGTCGCATCATCCAAGTGGATGCTGCACACTGCACTGGTTTGAGGAGAGACCCCCTATATGATTGTAAAGCGCTTTGGGTGTACAACAATACACAATAAAGCGCTATATAAATGCCTCATTCATTCATTCATTATGCAAGAATGGAAATGCTCGCGTGAATTTGTGCCATTTACAGATAAGGATATGACCATAAACTGAAAGTTTTTGTGCTGAGGACGCACACGCATCTCAAAGCTCCTCAAAGCATTACCTGATGCATTAACTTAAAGCTTAAAATAAAGAATTCTCATGTTTTGAGCTTGGATCACGTACTTCTCCCGCAGCATCTCATTATGTTTCTTCCACTATTTTTATATGCATTTTGTCCATAGAAATGCGTTATGCAGTGCTGTAATTTGATGAGACCGGCTGAAGTTGGACGTGCACTGAGGGCAGACCCGACTAATCGATAATGAGAATCGTTGTCGATGATTTTCATTATCGATAATAATCGATTAGTTGTTGCAGCCCTAGATCACAGGAATAAATTTCAATTTAATATATATTCACATAGAAAACAGTTACTTTAAATTGTAATAATATTTCACAATATTACTGTTTTTACTGTATTTATGACCAAATAAACACAGCCTTGGTGAGAAGAAGAGACTTATTTCAGATACATAAAAATGTCAATACATTTGGGCATTACAAAAAAAAAAAAAAGACAGTATACACTACATGCTATATTAGATATAACTTTTAAATGAACCCCAGAGGAAGCTACAGTAAACGATGGAGAACTTACAGTCCACCAGCAGGGTGTTGTTTTGGATGAGAGGATGCAGTCTGCCGTAGGACACGCTGTCACTCATGTTATTACGTGATGACAAAACATTGATCAAAACCTGCAAACACACATCAGAATATGAGTTAATATACACTGATGCTAGTAGCAGAATGAAATGTGCTGGTGTACATCCACACAGCACAGTAATGAGCGCTTACCTGCGTGATGCCGCTCAGTGCCCGCTCGCCGTTAGAGGAGCCCAGCGCCACGTATGTGCCACACAGACCGATGGACGGTCTCACCGCGATCGGTGTCAGGAACGAGGCCGGCCTCTTGCCCGGCTCAATGCTGTTACGCTGATGAGAACACACAACATGTTACAATCCTGACACATATCACTTAAGGTCCTTGCACACAAAGGGCCCTATCATACACCCGCCGCAATGTGGCGCCAGGCACGGCACAAGTGTTTTTTGCTAGTTTCAGCCCGATGCAGTTATTTCCACGTCCTGCGGCACGTGGTTTAAATAGCAAATGCATTTGCTCTCTGGAGAAGCGTTCAGTCTTTGCGCTTGCAAATTCTGCCGTGTAAATAGCGAATCCGCCATGACGCGAGCGCAACTGGCTCTTAAAGGAAATGGGATTCTGATTGGTTTATTGCATGTTATGCCCAAAACGCATCCATTGCTCATTAAGAGGATAATAGGGACAACCCTTTTAGACCATGCGCTGGGCGCGTCGACCGTTTCTCACGTCATTAAACTAGCAAAAGCGGATTCAGACACGCCCTAACTGCACCTGCGCCTTGCGCTTTAGACCATGCGCTTAGATTGTTAAAATAGGGCCCTGAGTCCGAAATTTTCGTATGCGCTTTTTCGTATTCGTCATCCTAAAAATTCGTCACACACAGAGACCTTGCACTGAGTCCGATGCGTATTAATTAATCTGTTGCGAAAAAATTTGCAAAACACTACTAAATGGAGTCTTCAAGCATTGAGGATGATTTTGTTGTCCTCTCACTTCTTTAAAAAAGAAAAAGAAAGGAAATATTGGGTCCATCCAATCCTGAGATATAGGCCAGTGTCCTGCAGAGTTTAGTTCAACACACTTGCCTAGAAGTGTCCAGCAAAGCCACTGGAAGGCAAACCTGCAACCCGTATCCAAAAAAGCATAACGGCTAGTGCTAAAGCTGCGGCTTTGGCGGTACACAGGGAAGGAGACAAGAGGCCGTTTTTATTTTGTTTAAATGGATGTCAATGGAAGAACTACACTATGCTGAATAAAAGCTTTTGGGAAGAATTAGCGTATTTAATGAATCTAATCTTGAACATGTTTTACACTATATAAAATACATGTAGATTTTACCTTGATAAAAATGTTATCTGCTATGACTGCTTTGTGCTTTTTTTAAAAAACGATATTACTTTTACGGCTTCCGGATTTCAACAAATAAATGATATTTTAGTGAAGAGTATCAGTGTTATGTATGCCCAGTGTGCACTGCAGTGACCAGCAATTTGTGCTCTTTTTTTTGGTCCCACTTTATATTAGGCAGCCGTAACTACTATGTGCTTACATCAAAAAATAAGTACAATGTAGTTATTGTGTTCATATTGTATTGCAAAACACTTTTGCTGCTGTTGTGGTGGGAGAGGTTTGGTGGTATGGGTAGGTGTAAGGGATGATGGGTTAACAGTGTAATTATAAATGTAATTACAGAAATTAATTACAGATGTAATCACATGCAGGTATTTCTTAAAATATACAGTTAAAGTCAAAAGTTTACATACACCTTGCAGAATCTGCAAAATGTTAATTATTTTACTAAAATAAAAGGGATCATACAAAATGCATGTTATTGTTTATTTAGTACTGACCTGAATAAGATATTTCACATAAAAGATATATACATATATAAATACAGATATATACATATAGTCCACAAGAGAAAATAATTGTTGAATTTATAAAAATGACCCCGTTCAAAAGTTTACACCCCCTTGATATCCCATCTAAAGTAGTTATTGCAGGTAAAGAAGTTGAGAAGATCAGTTCATACAAGTATTTGGGTACAGTTATTGATGATAAGCTAAGCTGGGTGGAAAACACAAATCTTGTCGTATCAAAAGCACTATATTTACTGAGGAAGCTTAAGTCCTTTGATGTGGATAAATCTATATTGATAATGTTTTATATATCTTTTATTGAAACTGTCTTGATCTTGATTTGCTATGATTTGTTGGTTTTACGGATTAAATGTTAAAAGTAGATCCCAGCTGCAGAGCATTGTTTATTTGGGGTTAAAGATTACAGGCTCTGTACAGTTGGGGGTGTCTGCTGTGTGAGAAAAATGTTCTTAGCAAGTCCTTGACTATCTTAGATGATGCATCTCATATTTTGTACTCCGAATTTGAACTGCTCCCCTCAGGCAGACGATATAGAGTGCCCAAGAGGAGGGCTGTTAGAGCTTCTACATCAGGGGTGTCAAACTCAGTTCCTGGAGGGCCGCAGCCCTGCAGAGTTTTGTTCCAACCCTGCTCCAACACAAACAATTTAGCCTGAATGACTTAATTAACTGGATCAGGTGTGTTTAATTAGGGTTGCATCTAAACTCTGCAGGGCTCCGGCCCTCCAGGAACTGAGTTTGACACCCCTGTTCTAGATCTTTTGTTTCAAATGCAGTCTTGATTGTAAACACTTATTTGAAACAAAGATAAAGTTGTACCGTGAATTTTAACATCATACTTTAATATATGAAGAAATGGAGCACTGTTAATGCCCGGGATTTGTCGTGGTTGTATTTGCTGTGATGTTTTTATTTTATCAGTTTTTGTAATGATGTCTTATAAAATGTGTCTGTTTGTGAGGTTGATGCTGCATAAATTGCTCTGTGAAGGGACAAATAAAGATATTACTACAACTACTATAAACAACTATCACTAAACAACAAAACACAGCTGTGGATCATTCAGGTAACAACAGTATGAAGAATCAAGGGGATGTAAACTTTTGAACAATTCAACTATTATTTTCTGTAAAAATGTTTTATGTGAAATATCTTATTCAGGTCAGTACCAAATAAACAATAGCATGCATTTTGTATGATCCCTTTTATTTTAGTAAAAATTAACATTTTGCAGATTCTACAAGGTGTATATAAACTTTTGACTTCAACTGCAAGTGTAATGTAAAAAACATGCATGTACACAATAAGTGCATTGTACCAAATAATTAATTTACTTTTCATTTTAATTTATATAATTTTAATTACATTTTTTATTTTATTTACTGTGCCATGTAACCTGTAAACGACTGTCGAAAACCTGTGAATGCTGACCAGGTTGGAGCTAAAGTCTGCAGGACAGTGGCCTTTCAGGAACAGGTTTGGACACCCCTGCTATAATAGATCTAATGGGACATTTCACAAAGTCATCCTATAATTTACAGGGAAAAACAGTACAATTACACTCCCAGAATTATCTGTGACATTTCATAATGATAGTTTCTCAATTAAATAACTTGCTTCAATTTTCACATTGGTGTTTGCTGACATGCCTTTGGGGGGAAAGGGTTTTGGAGAGAGCGAAATGCTTTTGGCAAAAGTTATCAAAATTGCTTGGAGCACCTTTAAAACCAAATGGCAAAAGAGAGAGGGATTGAATGACTATTTAATAAAAAAAAAGGTTAAAAATAATTTAAAAAGCAAGTTTTTATGAGTGTGTGCCTGTTTTTGCCATGCGTAGGCATCTAGGCGTACCTGATTGTAAGCTGCAGCGCTGTGGGTTTTGTTGGGCCAAGAGAAGTCCAGCATCTGACTGTTCAGGAGAATCCCAGAGGGCGTCACAATGCGGCTCCCAAACGGACGGTTTAGAGAGCTAAGGACAGAGGAAACATGAATTCATTCATTCATTCATTATGCAAATTACAGTGGCCATCCAGGAGCAAGACTGGACACCCCTGGTATTGGGTTTACATATATGTGACCCTGGAGCACAAAAGCAGTCATAAGTAGCATGGGTATATTTGTAGCAATAGCCAATAATTCATTGTATGGGTCAAAATTATTTATTTCTCTTTTATGCCAAAAATCATTAGGATATTAAGTAAAGATCATGTTTCATGAAGATATTTTCTAAATTTCCTTCCGTAAATATATCTTATCTTATATCTTAAATATAATTATACTTGAGTTTTGATTAGTAATATGCATTGCTAAGAACTTAATTTGGACAACTTTAAAGGCGATTTTCTCAATATTTAGATTTTTTTGCACCCTCAGATTCCAGATTTTCAAATAGTTGTATCTCAGCCAAATATTGTCCTATCCTAACAAACCATACATCAATGGAAAGCTTGTTTATTTAGCCTCCAGATGATGTATAAATCTCAATTTCAAAAAATGTACCCTTATGTTTTGTGGTTCAGGGTCACATACAAGCACTCCATCACCTGGTAAAGTAACGCACCTCATAACAGACACGATCAAGTCATCGGTGCCCATGATCATGAGCTGGCTGGCCACAGCACCCTCCTGCAGCTCGTATGACGGCGTGTAGTGCTCGGCCGCTGACGCCTGTGAATCACTGATCTTCTCCCGGAGCTCAGCAGCCTGGTCTTTACTGCCAGTGTTATGGACATAGTATAGAAAGACACTATGTTGAAACACTGCTGTTGAAACAAACATGTTGTCTATTTCAGTTTTGATTCAATAATCACCTGAGCATCTGCGTCACCAACTCAGAAACTGATGAATCGAACATGGAGTCTCCCAGTCCACTGGCTTGAGACAACGCAATCTTCAGAGACTACATGTGGAGGAAATTAAAAAGATGGGAATATTTAAACAATAGTGCATGAGCAGAAGCGCTGTTGTGCACCAGGGTTAAAAAAAAAGGTCATGACTTGAAATCAAACAAATGTTAACTGAAAAACCTTTATTAACATTTATTTTAGCTAGTTACCAATGCAACATTTCTCATTTTCATTTAGTTTAACTTGATGTACTAAAATAATTATAACTGAAATTAATTAAAACCATATGGACATATAAAAAAACCACGAACAAAATGACTTCTTAACTAAAATGAAAATGAAAAATATAAAAACTAATTTAAAAATACTAATAAAAACTATAATAGTATAACACTCTTGTGCACTTTTGAATTTTCATTTTTAGGTGAACTCTCCCTTTAATCTTAATGAACTGACTAAAGGGCTGGTCACACTGTACTTTTCTTTCCACTGACTTCCATTCACACGCATGCAAATGCAGGAGACAGGAGACGCAAGCTCATGTGAAATTTAAAGTTTAAGTTCGGTGAACTCTGACCTGTGAATTGTGTGGGATTGATTCATTGATACTCCACTGGTTGAGCTTTTAGCGGAATGAAAATAACTTTAAATCTGCAGGATTGCAGTAAAGTGGAGTGAACTGCATATTTTTACGTTCTGAATGGATTTTATGCTGGACTACGTTTGTAAAAAAGACACCACACAGTGTGATGTTATGTTACAACCAATGTTCCCTCTAATGTTTTTTCTTGCTGAGCAAAACTTTTCTCTATTGGGCAGACATTTCAGCCACCTGAGCAAAAACATTCTTTATACCAGACCAGGGGCCTGTTTCATAAAACAGGTTTACCAAATAAGACAGGTTTATTTCAGTTAGTCTGACTTATTGTCAATTGATTTGATTGAAAATAAGTCAGACTAACTGAAATAAGTCTGGCTTGTTTGGTAAACCTGTTTTATGAAACAGCCCCCTGTACAGCGCTGTCACGCCCCTGGACTGTTTTGTTGTGTTTTTTGCTCCCCGTGTGTTCCGTGACCCAGTTTCTCCCCTGTCTGATTAGTTTGATTATTAGTTGATTCCCCGCACCTGTCTGCCTCTAGTTTAGGTTAGTATATAATGTGTAGTCCTTTCTATGTTTCCTTGTCAGTTCTTAGATGTCTTCCTTGTGAGTCTACACCTGTTCCTTGCCTGTTGAGTCATTAAAGACTGTTATTTGAATAATCTCTGTGTCTCCTCGTTCCGTGTTCCTGAGAAACGTGACAAGCGCAAACAAAAAGTCCGTCACTTTTAATTTTAACATGCTATTTATATTTGATTTGACCCTTGGTGTAATGCACATTTCAGGTTACCTAAGATTTTTTTTTTACAGTGCTGTTTTACCAAGAAATTCTATTAAAAATCATTTAAAAAAAAAAAAAAAAAAAAAAAAATCACAGAAAGTTAAATTATTTATAATAATATAATATAATATTGTCCTCATTTGTAAGTTGCATTGGATAAAAGCGTCTGCTAAATGCCTAAATGTAAATGTTAATGTAATGTAATATGATATATGTATAATATATGACTAAATGAAGCAGATGAATTGAGGTCTAAAAACTTGCATTTAAACTGAGAAAGCTAAATATATTGAAAAAGCATGAACGTGAATTCTTGTATGTCCCCATGTATAGTTTACGCAGTACTCCATTAAGCATAGTGCAGGGGATCTGCAGGTATACAGCTTTAAATAACTTCTAAACTGATGTGCATCATACAGTAGGCACTAGCCAAAATCATGACATGTGCTCTTACGGGTTTGGAACGACATCTGAGGACTAAAATTTTTTGAACTATTGTAAACAGCGACTGACTCTTTCATGTAAAACTTTATTAATATAGCGAAAACTGTCAACTTATTTAGTAGAAAGTCTATCCTATGCATGCACCACGTTTTCCCTGCACTGGTACAAGTGTATCATGTAATTCATATTACGCATTGTGCTTACTACCACAGTATATATCTAGTGTGTGATCCAGTAAAATTATGCGTATGTATGTAAAATATAATTAAAAATATTTTAAAGTCTGTTTATATAGAACATACGTGCCCATGTAGTATAGCCCGCTTCTTTTAGGCTCGTGTAGATGGTAACCACTTGTAGTCATCCAAAGGATAGTGCATCAATACACTTTAAAGGGTTGGTTAACCCCTCAGTCATTAATTACTCACCTTCATGTCGTTCCAAAAGACCTTCGTTCATACACATGAAATCTGAGAGCTCTCTGAACCTCCATAGACAGCAACACAACTTGTTACCAGAAACGTAGCAAAGACATCAGTTCCATGTGACATTTGTGTTCAACTTCAATTTTGTGAAGCTACAAGAACACCTTTTGTGCGCAAAGAAAACAAAAATAATTTATTCAACAATTCATCTCCCCCGAGTTACAGTCTTCATGTTGGAGAGTACCCCATAATCAGCGTTTCTTACGCTCAGGGTAAAGCGTGCGTATGCATTGCGATACTCTCCAAAATGGTGACACTGAATTAAGTCATTCATTTTGTTTTCTTTGCACACAAAAAGTATTCTCGTAGCTTCGTAAAATTGAAGTTGAGCCACTGATGTCACATGGACTGTTTTATCGATGTCCTTGCTACGTTTCTGGGAACATTTCAGTTGTGTTGCTGTCTATGGAGGTTCAGAGAGCTCTCAGATTTCATCAAAAATATCTTAATTTGTGTTCTGAAGATGAACGAAGGTCTTACAGGTTAAGAAAGACATGAGGGTGAGTAATTAATGGCAGTATTTTCATTTTGAGGTGAACTAACCCTTTAACCAGGATTTAAAGATGTTAACCCAGGGTAAAGCATTATTGTGATAAGCCATATAAAATATGCAATAAAGTCAAAATTGACTTAATCTATTGAACAGAGTAAAAGGCATCTAATAAAGGCAGGAGACTCTGTAGAAAGCACAAAATACATGATACAAAGAGCATGAAGAAAAAATATGATTATTAGACAAATACATCAGTAGTGCACTTTATTTAAAGCCATAAATCAATAGAAATGTAACGCGAGTTATGCTGGTTACAATGCAGTACCTCAGCGATCCAGTGATAAATGCTGCTCCTGGACACCTGGTTTGTGATGTTAAATCCCTCCAGGATGTTGAGAGCGGACAGCAGGGCGGCTCCCGCGTGGGGCGGAGGAGGAACAAACACCTGGAAGCCTGTCAGAGACACGCAAGGCAAAGCACTGCTGAACCCGTCCATTAAAACATTGCTGAGGTGCTCAAGACTACAGGAGCTGTTGAACTTTAAAGGCTTGAGGAAAAGATTTTCCAAAACAGGCAACAGGAAAATCCTAAGTGTCACATTAACCCAAGCACCCGAGAGACCATTAAAGTGATTGTACCGCAGAGAAAAATTGTTCTTAAACCACTTTATAAATTAAAATAAACCACTTAAATACCAAATAAAATAAAATAAAAAAACTGTAGTTTGTTTAGGGTTGCCAGGAAGGACAGGAGCTTGAAACATTAATAAATAATGTGTGGTCACAGGTGTGCATTTTTACAACAGCTTCAATACGGATCGTCCAATCAGAAGTCAGAAACAGATCTACCCACTTTATGATGCTCATTTAACTATCTGCATTTCATCCAACACCAATTATAATTTACAAGGGAAACAATAGAGCTTTATCTTAATTAATGAGTCATCACTCCATCTGCATAGCAGGAGTGTACAGAAACAAAGCAGAAATACTCTCTGTACAGTGTTTATTTTGACTTATAATACACTATTTAGAAGAAAATGACATTTCTATAGACCCACAGAAAAGCAAACACCTGCACAGATGGATCTGTGGGCCATTATTTAAGCATTCCCTTGTGCGTTTAGTACTGAAGTACATAAAATATCAGTTACTTTAATACATTAGTATTTTCTTGATGGACTACTTTAACTTTTACTCAGTCAGTTCTCAAACAAGCATCTTTACCGAAGCATGACGATTGTGTACTTCATAAAATTCTGCTGAATTGCAGCGTTGTCAGATTTCCATCTGCAATTCTTGTCTACCCTGTTCTGAGAAGTCAAATAACAACAGTAATTATGCACTATTATGAAATTAATATAGGGTAAAGCAGAAGGGTTTTTATTGCTCTACTGTCTGGACTTTGAAGGTTTTGAAGGTCAATAGACTACTACATCTAAACTACTCCAATTAATAAAGTAATAAACTGCAGTATTTTAAACATCTATAGGTTCTTTCAGAGCTGATTGTTGAAAACTGATGTGTGTTTACCCTGGTAAAGGCTTTGCAGTGGCTTCTGTATGACAGTGGTGTAGTTTTTGAAGTCATCCTCTGTCAACACACCTCCTTTAGCTTGAACCTGGCCACAAAAACACACAATATTAATATTATCATATGATCTGTTAAATGATCTGTTATTAAACTGTTAAAGAAAATAGCTACAAACAGTTTAAAAATCCAATGTTTGAAAGATTTTAATGATATGACAGGTCAGACCAGTGATGTTAAAAAAAAAAACTATTCTAAATAGTTTTTATTAATTGGAATAAAGTTAATAAAAGTTTAAGTACTAAAATTACCAAACTAAAATAAAAATAAAGCCAACGTGAAATGTAAAATGCACATTAAAAAAATAAAAAAGCACATGAAATGACTCGAACTAAAATGAAAATTCAAAATAGTAAATTACAAATATTAATAAACACTCTAATAGTATATCAATAATACTAAAATAACACTGGAGACGCACCACTGATGTCATTTCCTGAGTCAGATTCCCACTGTAGAACTCTGAGACTCCATTGGCTGCAATCCTGTCCAGAACGGCAGCTAAATCCAGGCGTTTAGTGAAGAGTCCCGCGAGTGGAGCCTGACTGTTCGGCAGGAACAGATCTCTGAATGCATCCGACACATTCTGCTCCTTCACTTCAGACAGAGCATCAGCTGCGAAAGATGATGCCAGTTATACCAAACTGCTTAAAAGTCAACATAAAATAACAAATGAATATTACATTTACAGTCTTACAGTGCACAGTTCATCAGTGTATGTTATTCCAAAGAAAAAATGCACTGATAATCAAAACCTAGAAACCTCTGAAACAGAATTTCTGGACTCTTATTTTTCCAGATGTTTCCTGTAGACTGTAAAACCGTGTAAATGACATGCGTGATGAAAGCTCACCCAGCTCATGCGTCATATTGAATCCATTCCTCGCCACATCTGCGGCCATAGTAACGACGTCTTTCCAGGCCATTCTAGAGAGAGAAAACACTACGATGTAAAGCTGCTTTTCCATCAGCCATCAACACTTGTGTTGTGCTGAAAATCTAATTTGGTGTTCCTCGTTAAAAATTACAGGCCTTTTAAACTGCTTGTAAACCTCTCATTATTATGCAATATCATAATGAAATATTGCATTCAATCTTTGTATCAATTCTTTTTTTTCAATTAGCACAGTTTTTGTATATCTTTTTGGAACTGCTTCATCGTAGGCCTCACCTGATCAGTGTGAAAAGTCACTCAAGTTTATTCATCTAAAAAAACCTGAGCATAAGCTCAGAACAGGGAGGCCTATGATCAATCAGTCCTACAAAACTGTTCTAACTGAACGAAAACAAGCTGCTAAAAAGGCAGAATCCAATATTTGTTAAGTTTTAGGCCAATGCAATAACATTAACTTGTGTTTTCAGGGAAAACATCTAAATGATAAAAGAGAATTGATAAATAGGGTTGGGTATCGTTTGAATTTGATCAATTCCAATTCCGATTCTGCTTATGGATTCCAGTTCTTATTGATTCCCATTTTCGATTCCAATGTGGTTAAAAAAAAATCAAACATTTAGATATCAAACATATTTATTCTGTGTCTCTTTTTGCAAAACATTTAATTGCTGCTGAATACCATGAACAAAAATCATCCGGCTACATAAAAACTGGACTCGATTAAGTGCAAAATAGAGCTGCACGATTCTGGATAAACCTTTTTTTTTTTTTTTTTTATTGGAGGTTGTAATTCTCTCACAATTCTGAAGAAACAATATTAGACAACTAAACAAAATCAAGTAATTTATGAATGGAATGATTCAATGACTCACTCAAGATTGACTTGTTTCATTAGAATAGAATAGAATAGAATATTTTTTATTTGTCACATAACGATTATATAGAGAGTATATAACCAGTAGTGAAATGTATTCTCTGCATTTAACCCATCCTAAGTGAACACACACCCGGAGCAGTGGGCAGCCATGTTACAGCGCCCGGGGAGCAGTTGGGGGTTCGGTGCCTTGCTCAAGGACACCTCAGTCGTGGTATTGAAGGAGGATACTCCCCCCACCAACAATCCCTGCCGGACCTGAGATTCCAACCCACAACCTTTGGATTACAAGTCCAACTCTCTAACCATTAGGCCACGACTTCCCTACTGGACGAATTACTGGATGAATTACATTCATTACTGGATGAATCAGTGTTTTTGAATGATTCTCTTGAATGAATGATTCAAAGACAAATACATTTATAACAGCCACTTTTCGCCAGCTAAAAATAAAAGATGCACACACAGGAATTGATAGGTAGAATTTAAATTTTAATATTACAACAATTATCCGGTTTCTGACCTTAAGTATTGGATTCTGGAACTGATTTATGATTCCTAACCCTACTGATAAATAGAAGGAAAACGGCTCTCTATTATTTGTTCGTGCATAACTTTGAGCGGGCACACAGTAGGATCAATAAGACCTTAAAATTGACCTCACTACAACAAAACCACAAGTAGAAGCCTCATTTCCAGATGTGTTTTTAACACAAATATTGGTAGCACTTTATTTTACAGTCCTGTTCGTCATGTACATACTATGTACTTATTATAGTAATTACAATAAGTAGGTAAAAACTAGGTACTTACACTGAACCTAACCCTACCCCATGTAGTTACCTTATATTACCAGTACTTTCTTTGGTAGGTACACTGTAAGTACATGTACAATAAAATAAAGTGCAACCCAAATATTGTTAACACTACAATACACATGGGCGCATTACTGTTGTATCATTATTTTCTTGTTAATCACGACTATCTATTTTTTTCCAATGGATTTATCTTAAGATGTAGTCACATTAGTGATATTTTGTGGGCAAAAAAGTCTGTCTATTGTCAATAGTGTAGTAATGTATGAAACACAGCTCACACAGAAATCACTTTCAAACCATGTAGTTTTCTGTCTTGGTCAATGTGGCAAATCCCTGTGACCAACTTGAACCCGCTGTGAAATCTGTGAGCGGAAATCATGGATTCCAACAGAAATGACTGGATTTCATCCTTTATAATTTGTCCTAAAAAGGTGACACTACAGTTTGTCAATGCTTGGTTTATATTTAAGTAAACATCAACATGGATGAGGAGATTTTGAGTGAGGAAGTTAAGCAACAATGCATATTATAACAAATCTTGAAAAGTTTTTTTTGTTTCTCACATTTAGACTACTTTTATGCTCAGTTTTCTGACTCTGAGTAGCTGTGACAGAAAAAATACTAGTCCTGCACCTGGTTGTTGTTTGAAAGAAAGTAACCTGTGATCAGTGGCTTGTGTGGTTCTTAGTCAAAATAAGCTGAAGTGTGAACCAGACTTAAGGCCAACAGTTAAATCTGTATATGCTGTCTGTAAATACACAGCTTATGTTGAACTGTACCTTCCATAGAGCTGATGAGCTTGATGTAGTCCACTGATCATGCCGGGAACAGCCACTAACAGACCTGACTAACAGACAGAAAGACAAACACACATCAGGTGCAGTGCAGATACTGTGCTTGCATTATTAATTCGATTCAGATTTTTAACATTATCATATGACGCACTTAAAGACAAGATGAAAGCAGATGAAAATCAACCTTTACCCTTTGATTAACTTGCAGCATCATGTCCTCGTGAATCCCGGAGGGAGCCGTCTCACGGAAGTCAATGACCCGGCTCTCATTCCTGCGGATGTCATGGACGAGCATCACGCCACCACTGAGAAGAGCGTGAGATACAGTCACTCACTGTTTCTGATTCATCACACACTAAATCAATTTCTCTAGCCCTGCACATGTGCCTCCTTACAAAGACAGGATTCCTGGAATCCTTCACCAGTGAAGTTCCATGACCGTTCCAGTGATTTACTGGAAAAGGATGTTTTTATAAAATCCTTTAACAGAGATTTCTGGCCAGACTTTCAATATAAAATATTTAAACAATTACACCAAAAATAGTCATGGTACACTGTTTCACATTAATCATGTGTGTTTTTTTTATTTTATTTAAATCCTGTATTCTAACAGTGCCCAAATTAAAATTTATGGGCATAAAAATATGGGCAACTTAAATAGAACTTTTTTTTTTAAATAGAATTAAAAATATATTATAAAAAAATAGTTTTTTTTTTTTTTTTTTTAAGTAACATATTTGGAATTATATATATATATATATATATATATATATATATATATATATATATATATATATATATATATACACCGTGCCTTGCGAAAGTATTCATACCCCTTCATTTTTGTCACGTTTATGTTGCTGCCTTATGCTAAACTGCTTTAAAATATTTTTTTTCCCCACATAAATATATACTCCATACACCATAATGGTAAAACAAAAAACAGATTTTTAACATCTTCGCAAATTTATTAAAAATAAAAAACTTAAAATGATTCCATTGCGTAAGAATTCATACCCTTATCTGGGACAGTTGAAATTTAGCTCAGGAGCATTCATATTGCTTGTAGATGTTACTACACTTCGAGTGAAGTTAAGCTGTGGCAAATTCAATTGAATGGGTATGATTTGGAAAGGCACACGTCTTAATAAAAGGTCCAACAGCTGATAATGCATATCAGAGCAAAAACCAAGCCCTGAGGTCAAAAGAACTGTCTGTAGAGTTCAGAAACAGGTTTGCGTCAAGCCACACATCTGGGGAAGAGTTCAGAAAAAAAAATCTGCTTCATTGAAGGTTCATAGAAGCATGTAGTCTCTGATACCCTTAATGGAAGAAGTTTGAAACAACAGGACTCTTCCTAGAGCTGGCCTCCTGGCCAAACTGAGCAATTGATGGAGAAGGGCTTTGGTTAGACTGGTGACCATGAACCTGATTGTCACTCTATTTGAGCTCCATGATCGTATATGCAGATAGGAGAAATCTACAGAAGGACAAACATCACGGCAACACTCCATCGATCTGGGCTTTATGGCAAGACTCAATCCTCTCTTCAATGTAGACACATGAAAACACACTTCGAATTTGCAAAAAAGCACCTAAAGGACCCTCAGACTGTGAGAAATAATATGATCTGGTCTGATGAACCTCGATTCCAAACATCATGTTTGAAGGAAACCAGCTCTGCTCATCACCTGCAGAGTACCATCCCAAAAGTAAAGTGTGCTGGTAGCAGCCTCATGCTGTGGGGCTGTTTTTCAGCGGCAGGGACTGAGGGACTCGTCAGAGTAGAAGAAAAGCTCAATGCACCAAAATATAGAGATAGCCTTAATGAAAACCCAGTTCAGAGCATTCAGAACCTCAGAAGGGCATAAGGTTTACCTTCCAACAGGACAATGAACATAAACACAGAGTGGCTTATAGACAACTCTGTGAATGTCTTTGAGTGGCCCAGCCACAGCCTGAGCTTGAACTCAATCAAATATTTCTGGAGAAACCTGAAAATGTGCGTCTGCCCCCATCCAACCTGACAGAGCCTGAGAGGTGAGGAGAAGAATAGCAGATAATTGCCAAATGCTGATAAGCAAAGCTTGTTCCATCAAACAAAAAAGACTTGAGGCTGTAAAGGTGCTACAGCTAAATATTTAGTTATTTATGCAATTTACTTATTTCAGTTTTTTTTTATTTGTTATTAATTTACAAATTCTGTTTTTGCTTTGTCAATATGGTGTATGGAGTGTAGATTGATGTAGAAAAAAATAATAATTTAAAGCAGTTAACAAGGCAGCAACAAAACATGAAAAAAATGAAGGGGTATGAATACTTTCGCAAGGCACTGTATATATATACACAGGTACATCTCAGAAAATTAGAATATGGTGAAAAAGTTAATTTTTTCTTGTAACTTATTTCAAAAAAGTGAAACTTTCAACAATAAGGTCTCTGAACGAGCAACACCTTCACTCTTCTCAAAGAGCCCATAAAATCACTGGCCAGAACCTTCACCCTCTCTGTTCCCCTCTGGTGAAACGAGCTGCCAACCTCCACCTGAATTACTGAGAGACCATCATGTTTCAAGAAATAGCTGAAGACACTTTTAACTAATGAGCGCACACACACAGACACACACTCCGTATTTCTTCTCTAGCTCGCTTCCTAATCTAGTTGTCTAATAAAACTGGCATTGTGCAAATATTGTGGCTAATTTATGAATTGCCTTGTTCCTCTTTTTGTAAGTGGCTTTGGATAAAAGCATCTGCTAAATACATAAATGTAAACAAAGACTGCTGTGAACCACTGAACTAGTGCTCGTACCCGCCGATGCCCGAGGTGTGAGGATGGATGATGCCCAGGCAGAGCGAAGCGGCTATGGCGGCATCAACGCTGGACCCCTGTTTGCCCAGAACGTCAAAGCCCAGAGACGTGCAGCGGGCCACATCCGTCACCACCGCGGCTTGATTATACACCTGAGGACAGAAGACACTAAAATAAGGAAAAGTTCTGTTCTATTGGGGGGGGAAAAATCTATTGGAATTTTTCCTTATTTTCACCTATTTTATCTTTCACCATCCAAAACGCATAAGTAGTACTCAATAGCTGGATTTCCATCAAAAGTTGCAAATTTGTGCGCAAAATTGGAATATCACATTTGCGAATGCAGTTTCCATGCAACGAGTCAAAGAGAACAAAATCATCACTTCCTGATAAACTGGCATTAAATATCACTAAGAAAAGTATAAGAACCCACTGAATACAATCATTTTCATACATCATAAACTACTTGCACCTGAGAGCGAGCAAAGGAAACAATAAATGCTGTCCTTGCTTTCGGAGGTGGAGCTGCTGTTTGGGAACGCAGTCGTAGTTCTGGGAGGCAATTCTACAGAAATACTTTTGTGACGAGTGGGGCGGGGCCGAGAGCCGTGGGAACGGAGCGAGGCCGGTGGAGTTAATGGTAATGAGCGACACCTGCGCCACTCACCGGTCTCGAGTCCCACGGAGGAGCTCCGGAAGGATAAAAGGAGGAGTGACGACAGAGGAAGACGAGAGAGGACCAGGCCTGGATTTTAATTTGTGTTTTGTGTGCGGCAGTCATCCGTGAGGGGCTGCCGCTTTACTTTTGTGTTTGTTTATTTTATTAAAGTCTTTTAAATGTTCGCCGGTTCCCGCCTCCTTCTTCCCGTTCTACGAACTTTGTTACAACTTTGATTACTGACTTTGCTCGGAATGACAATAACAACATTTCAGACACCGTGCAACGAGATCAGTCTGCTGGTTAGTCGGGTTATGCCGTCACATCACGCAAAGTCACATGACTTTTTTGATGCACATGGAGGAATTTATTTGCAAAATGCGTTTCCATCTCCCATTATTTGCATTAACCCTTTTTCGCACAAGACGAAATTTTGTGTTTCCATCACTCGGTTCTGATGCAATACTTCAAACTGAACATAAAAACAGCATGATGGAAACATAGCTACCAACTAGTGCTGTCAATCAATTAAAAAAATAAAACTAGCACACATTTTTCTGGAATTAATTGCAATTATCTGCATATTAATACAATACATTTATATTGTCAATTTCACATTGAATCTCCAAATTAATGTAGAAACAACATAAAAATGGTGTATCTTAAATGTGTTTAATGGCATCTTTTTACTAGTAGCCTATAATTAATAAAGGCCAGTATCATTGATATCAATACTGCTACTGATCTTTATTAAAGGGGACATAGGATGCCCATTTTCCACAAGTTGGTATGATTCTTTAGAGTCTTCATGAAATGTCTTCAACATATTTTGGTTAAATTCCTCAATGGTCATGTAAAACAACACCTTTTTTACCTTGTCAAAAACAGCTCTGCTTTAGTCTCTTTAAATGCTAATGAGCTCTGCTCACCCCGCCCCTCTCTTCCGTGGAAGAGGAAAGGCGATTCGCAAATAATCATAATAAATAAAGTGTGAGGCTTACTTCTTCTGTAAGGTACAGCTGGATCACGAACAGTGGGTTCCTGATCCATCCTTGAGTTTTAACTTTTTAGCAAGGCCGTGGGCGGGGCTTGAGCAATATTATGTCATATTGCTCATAAAATCAAAACGGCTTCATAATTGAGACCGTTTAGGTTTTTTGGGGATTAAATAAAAAATAGTGAATGGATATTTATCATTGTAGGTTGGTTGTGTACACACACTGCTAAGACACATTTATATTCAAACACCATGTAAAAGTGAATTTTGCATCTGGTGTCCCCTTTAAATACATTTTCCCTCAATCTTAGCCATTAATTATAGCCATTCAACATTACAGTATAACTGAAAGATATTATTTTTAACATTTATTTTGAAAAATTTAACTTAAAACAATCTATAAATACAATAAACTTAAAACAATAAACTATGAATTGTATATGCATAAACTATAAATTGATTAATGTAGATTCATCTTTATTCAAGCTACAGAAGTTAATCAGTGAAGAGCAGCGAGTGATTTCTCTTTTTCTTTTGTTCTTTGATTTACAACAATGACAGACTGCAGCAGGTTTCACTTTAAAAGCAGCGCTGTCTCTTTGAAATCTAATGCACATGACGTGGATTTTCTCCCAGTTGTTTACGGTCATTTATGACTTATTAACTTGTTTAAGATTGTGTTTACAAGGTCACTCACTGAACACAGGCATTTTGACAATTTTGTGTGTTTTTGTCCACGAAAGACAGCTCAGTGCTCTACTAGCGCACTGTCTGAAGCGGCTTTCTGTGTGCATGCATGTGTCGGATGCCTGTGTTCACAGACAGCTGCTTCACAGACAGCGCGGCAAAACCGAATTAAGCTCTCTTTTTGTCTTATTGTGCTTGATAGTGTGTTCGGCTACTGTAACACTAGCCAAAGGATGCCAGAAAAAAAATGGATGCTGTGTTAATTATGTTTAAGGCGTTAAACGGAAAAAAATTATCGCACAATTAATGTTTTAATTTTGACAGCCCTAGTATTTACACACTTCTTCAATGAGCAAAGCAAATTTGAGGCATGTCATTCACTGAAAACCAACCAAAAAGGTGGTAGTACTTCACAGCACCTGTGGGTCTCCAAAGTAGATCTGCATTATGAGGGCTACGGTGACGCCCGTGGCGAAGGTCAGGCAGGCGGTGATGATGACGGTCAGCCCGTCACGTGTGCAGGCACAATCCTGTGCCAGCGGGTCTCTGCTGGTCTCTCTCAGTGGAGAGATGTCCCGACTGGCCAAGTCAGAGGCAGAGGAGGGCAGCCGCTGCAGTCGGGCCGACTTCAGAAACAGATCAGGGTCTACACACAGAGACAAGACAGAACTTAGGCCACTACGTGGAGACTACGTCAGACAGTACTATGATCAAACGCATTACCTGTGTCCTGCTCACTGAGGAAGTTATCATCGTCTTTGCGTGATTTGAGCGTGTTGTCGGCTGAAACATCATCTTCTGGTAGTCTAGGGAAGCTGGTGATGCTCATGTAGTCCACAGGTGAGTACGCACTGCTCAGAGCCGCATCCTTCTCCACCACCATCACTCCCGTATCGGCTGCCGGAGTGTACATGATTTACCTGAAATCACCAACGGGAATTCAGCGCAATTCTGCATTCATTATGCTGGAATTTCATATCACAATTATTCAATATAACATATAGATTGCTGCAGGGATGAGGTATGTTTGTAGGCCAAAATCTGTAAACGAGTTGCATTTAAGCTCTTCCGGTTCCATTGTCCTCAAAGGGCACCAACTATGCCACGTTTTACAAGATGTAATATAAGGCCACGTTCACACGGTCAGTTTTTGGGATTGACAACCGCATTTACTTACAGGTTACTTGTGAGTCTCGAAATGTCTGCATTCATTTTGTGGCCCGCGTCATGCTGATGATTAATGTATTTTTATTACAATTTGCGCTCAAAATATTAGGCGGTTTGATTTTTTTTCATAAAAATATGAAAAAAAAAAAAAACTCAATTTTTTTATGCGGCGACTTCTGCCGCATAAAAATAGGTGGATGGAAACATAGCTAGTGGCATCGTTTCATTTTCTTTATAATCGCGCTCTTGAAAACTATTCAAGCTCAAACCTTTAGGGAAAATGTTGTTTTTAAAATCAGGACTGAAAGAGTTGCCGGAATCTTAATGGTGGTGATTTTGAAGTCATGTGACCGTGGCGTAGGTCATTTATAACCTACGTCTAACTTTTTGTTTCTGGTTGTATTTAGATTTCAAAATTCATAAATGCTGATTATCTTGAACAAAACATGTAGCCTAAGAATCAACAACTTTTGTTGGACACCGAGCTAATTTTTCACAATAATCCAAAAACCAATGGAAAAATCCTGTTGGGTTTTTGTCAAGGGACCCAGGGTGATTTGAACTTTTGAGTTGGCCTTAAAAAAATATGCCATAAATGGAGCACTCTGAAAAGAAAGAGTAGTACAGAGCTAAAGCCTGTCTCATGCTGTCCACCTTTTTTCTACGACCCATGGTGCTTTGCGCAAATTATGGGAGTAACTTCCGTTTACACTGTAAACAATGAGCAAAAGGTTCGCTCTATGAACGCAATAAGCATTTTCAAAAACTGGGTACAACGAGGTGACATTAAAAGTGTAAAAGCATTAACAAATTACTTTCAGCATACCCTGAATAACGCCTAATGATCCTACTTCTATCCGCAGCAATATTATAGACGTGTTTAATATTATAGTAATATATGCCTACATTTCGTAACAATTCGATTTTACAGCATCCGTGTGAAAACAAACTTGGAAAGAGACATGAGGATTTGGGGAGAAAAAAAATGAAAGGTTCTTAGTGCATTCCAGTGAATTATTCATGGTTTATATTGTAAATTAAATCAGAGAGCAGACCACAGATGCACAGTATAAGTTGTCTTTTTTCATCTATTTACAGCGGAACACAAAGGAAACATGAACATAATCAGGAGGAAATAATGCAGCGGGCTGAAAAGAGCTATTCTATAGATATCGTTTGTTATATCACGTCACATTAATATACACGTAATGTTATTCTCCTGACGTCTGAAAATAGAAAAAGAATGAAAATGTACAGGATATTCAATCAAAGTGACGGATGAGGATTATTTGTAGCGCAATCTTATGATTTGAAATGATTTGTTGCAGTCTTTTTAAGTGCCTCCCATAATTTAAAACACAGTAGGCTCGTCAGGAAAACATGGTTACACTTCTCATCTCCATCTGTATACAGTGGTTCTCAAATCTGTTCCTGGAGTCGCCCAACACAGCAGATTATAAACATCTCCTCTCTCTCACTCATACATTTCATGTCTCTACTAATGAGCCGAGGACCTGAATCAGGCGTGTTTGATTAGGGAGACATACAAAACGGGCAGCTGCCTTCTGCAGAGCTGATTTACAGCTAAATTAATTTTGTAATTAATGAATATCGACACTGTTAGTGAACTGAATGAAAATTAACTAAATTGAGCTGAATAATGTCACTATTCTGATCTGAAACCGTCATTTCATGAATTTGCAGCATAATTGATTAATTTATTATAATTGATAATTCCTGATGAAGCTGCTTTGAAACAGTCTGTCTTGTATTGGAGAGTTTTATCCGGGATGTCCAGGATTTTCAGTGCTGCGTTTCAACCTATTAGCTACTTTTATTTGCCTTCGTTTGACTGCATGTTTATATGTGTATTCATAGGTAGCTGACACGCAACTCTCTACCTAAAATAATTTAACAACATTTTGCTTCTCCTCTGAATAAGTCAGCTTTTATGACCATACTTACTGATAGACTACATTGCATTTTCAAAAATGTCACATCACAGGACCATTTTAAACAAACTAAGAGCTGTGAAAAAATGGTGACCTGCAAGACCTAAAATATATATTTACTAATGCATTATATTTTAACCTAAAAATGTTTTGCATTTGCATTTTGTAAACTTCATCTTTTAGTATAACTACAATGACTACTGACATTGTACCCTGAACTGAATGAACAATTCAACATCAATATCTAATACAAAACTCATCTGAAATCACAATTCATCACTTCCAGTGTAACATTATAAATCAAGGCCTCCAAATCTTCTATTCACTGACAGCAATGAAGGCCTGGTGGATGTGTTTATCGAAAGCATCGCTGGCCTATAAGGCGATATAGAGAAAAACAACAACAACCTGTCATGTAAAACAGTTATTATATAATAAACACCCGTCATACCATATAAAGCAGGATGCGCGTGAAAAGCAGACGCTTCCTGGATGGATCAGTTCCCCTTCAAAATATCACTGTAGTGTTACAGATCACCGCAGAATAATGCGTGTCGACTGCCCGGATGAAGAGTACTTATACACGCGTTATTTATAAAGATCACAATTAAAATAAACCAGAGCTGCGCGTTAAACAGCACGCTCAACGCTCATCGATTAATGTCCATCCATCCGTGACCCGCAGATCAGAGCCGCGTGCTGTAAACGCTGTACACACAGCAGCTGATTCACACTGTCGGTGTTTGACACGGACACGGAGCAGAAAACCTGAAGAAGGATCAGCTGACATTATCAACGCAGCGTCAAGACGCAGGTGTGCGGGCGTTCACGCGTGACACAATAATAAACAATAGCAATAATGTTTTAAATCCAGCGTTTTCATCATACTTACAGGTTAAATACGCTGTCCAGATCTTTTGTCACATATTAGGCTACTCCAGGTGAATTTCTGCATTCATTTCTTGATGGATGACTGAATCACACACTGCGCATGCGTGCTCATCCTGCCGAGCAGGTTCCTCAAGCCTCGGTTTGTGTGTAATTATTAAAGTACGCCAAACACACCCCGTGGTTCTCAGGAATATGGACAATGTCGGTGTAATTATTAAGTTTACAGTGTAGCTAACCCTTATTTTTATGTAGCAGCACAAACAAAACAGTAGCCTACCGATAGTCCCTGCTGAAAAAAAACAATAGAACCCTGTCCAAAACACAATAGATAATCTAATGGATTTAATGGTTATAATGGGAATTGCACTGGTTTTAATGGAAACTATAATGGTGTTTACTGGTATGTGATGGATTCTATTGGTGGGATGTTAAATCCTATTGGAAAAATGCCCAAATCACACTACAAAAAGGAATTTTGTAATGGTTTTACTGGAGAAAGCTAATGGTTCATAATGGTATTTTAATGGAAACCATTGGAATTTCTGTGATGGTTTCTATTGTTTTTTTAGCAGGGGTGTCAGGTTTTGCATTCCTTAAGGAACATGTTCCCACATGAAAAAATACTAGGTAATTTATATATATAGTGTTTTTGAGCCATACTATAGTAAAGTGTATTATACTGTATATATTTTAGTATTTACAACACTTTGTTAATGAATGCTACAAGCATATATAGTATTAACTATAGTGAACTTATAAACTTTTAGTATTCTTTAGTTTTTACTACAGTAAACTGTAGCGTATTGTAGTATTATATACTCTATAGTTGTAGAAAACTTAGTACAGTATTGAGTACTTTACTATAGTATGGTTCAAAAACACTATAGTATTTACCATAAATTACTATAGTATTTTTTTCATGTGGGGTGTATTTTTTACCATATTTATTCATTTTTATATTTACATATATAAGCTATTTTATGTTTTACAGTCATATTTACTTCTAACATTCATTGTAGGCGTTATTTCAAGTCATGTGCATGAAGACAGAAGCAAGAAGAAGCACGCAGGTAAATAATGAGCCCAGATTGCAGTTGCATCCTGAGTGTTTATTGTTATTGTCTGGTACCTGCATTTCTGCATGGATGCTGGAAACCCATCATAGTATTTTGCATAGGTCTCTGATGCCCATGTCATATGGATGAAACAGTCGGCACATCATGAAAACCATGCAGAATAGTGAAAGGCACAATCACCATAGATATCATGTACACCAATCATTTTTAATACTCTATTTGTACTTTGTTACTAAGGTGAACATCTCTTCTAATAACAATATGAGGAAAAAATACAAGCATTTTTATTTTTGTTATCTTTTCTCATTTCATGTTTTCAGTCAACCTTCCCTTAAATCACAAATAACTATCGCTTCCACGATACGGACATCATTCTAGTCCCACAAATTAAATGAATCATATTGAACACACACACACACACAGAGAGAAAAATAACACAGAGTATACATTGCCCAGTTGTTGCGCTGAACAGCAGCGGTGGATCTGTTCAGAGGGCAGAGATCACTGAATGTACGTTCATTATGCGATTTTGCCGTGTCCACTTCATCTAACATGTAGAAACAATGCAAATAGAAGACAACCTTCAAGTGGACGATGTTAAGGACCCTTGTAAGGCTACAGGGCTTTGGATTTTCCTAGATACACCACTGACATTCGTACTGCACTCTCTGTGGAGTCAATATGATGTAGAAACAGTCCATTTAAAATGAAAACAAAGAAATAAAAGCATAATTAGAGTTACATTATAGTTATATTATTTTGTTAATAGATAGCTTTAGATAGCCTACTACAATAATAGTGTTACAGATTTTGGCAGGTGATAGGAAAAACTACAAGAAGAACTCTTAAAATGATTCAAAACTAAACTGACAGAAGAAATATCAGAAAATTGCATGTAAAATCAAATCCTCTTAATGCAAAACAGCTCAATGGTGGTACTGACAACATGGCAAACGTTGGTTCCTATCATAAAATACCCAGTAAGAACATGTACTCAAGTTTTTGTAGAAACATACGGTTAAATGATACCATGAAAACAGGAAGGCGATGTTTCAAAATGAAAATAACGCAAACACTGAATTGTAAATAGTTTGCAATTATATACATTTGAATGCAACTAATTGTTTACCTCTTAAGGTAGCTTTTTTTCCCCCAACTCATGCATGTTGGCATCTCATTCACCATTGCAAACGAAAACAGCATACTGCTAAATACCATGATTCTCCATAAAACGTAAGACAGTGCAAACTTCTCAAAGTCTCAAAAAATGTACAAACAGTCATATAATTATATACTTTAAGCACCATTGTTAGTCTATTCATTACTGAATACACATATAAGATAGATCACAACGTGGTGGATGCATTTCTTGTAAATGTGCCGAGAGCATTCGCTGACTATTAAGGAAGAGCACATTTTAGGATTCGACGTATGCGTTAGTGTGAGTGCATGTGTGCTGGGTCCATCAAAAGAGAGACGCTGACCCAGCAACCTCTGACAGACATCAGAATACAATGAAGATGTAAAGCACAATCGTATAATCAATATTTAAGAGGTATGATGAAATGCAAATAATGACATTGTCTGAAAAATTGATGTTTTGAGAAACAGAGAAATGGTCGAGGGAAACATTTTCATTCTTTGTCTCTGTGGTCACAGTGATTTCACACAAAAGCATTAAGTGCTGGACAGGGGAACTTTCGAGCTACACTGAAGGCTTTGCAATGGACAAGCACATGATTTTTTTGTGGAGCATCAGGTCAATCTCACAAAAACTTTACAAATTGCATCCCAAAATCAAAAGTAACTATATTTTGCAGATTATGCAGCCATCTTGACAACTTTTGTGAAATTCACCCAACAGTTATCCTCCATGAAGCAAATAAAGAGTCACAATCGATACTATCCTGCACATTCTATAAGCAATTATATCCATAGTCTACGGCAACCTCTCCTCAGCTCTGTAAGTTGAGCTGTAAAGACATTGCACATTGCCCCGATACTCCTGCGATTGCTTCCTATTAGATCAGATGTTGACAGGGAGCTATCATGTCAGCTTTAGCTTCATGTCACATTTTAGGGAAATGCTAAACAGCTATATCCCTAAAAGATCACTGAAAAATAATAACAAATTTTCTTAGTAATATGTTGTTGTTATTATGTGAGTACTATACATGATGGACCCTATGTCAGTTTACCTGAAGGCTCTGTTTCAAAATCTAGTGAGCTAGATTCCTTAAGAAGCTGCCTCAAGAGACATGAATTAAAATAGATTTCAAGAGAGTTTGATGGTAACATGTTGCTAAGCTGTTTTCTATACTTTTTGGTACTGAATGAGTTATAAAGTACACAAGAGTTTTGATGCTTACAGTTGATTCCAATAGAATTTGATGTTAGCATGTTGCTAAGCTAACACAAGGCAACACTCTAATAAGCACACATTCATAGCACACCTAAATATTGGGAGTAAATATCTATTTATACCTGCACTGGGGTATCTTTCCCATTCAGACTATGTATAGAATTGACAGTGCCCACTTTCTCCACCATCTTGAATTGATTTCTTTAGTGAAACTGCCTTTTCATGGAAGGATACTGCCTTTGTGGAAGCACACCAATAAAATGTGTTTCCTAAATGCTGTTTAGATTTATTAAAGATTGTTTTAGGTTTAGGAACAGAGGTCATACAAAAGCAAGCAATTAAATGAAATTGTTTGGGAGTTGAATTACTTTTGAAAGTTAGCACCACTATGCTGAAAATCAGGCAGCACAATCTACTTTGAAATGACCTCTCTATAAACGTATCTGGCTAGATTTGTCTTAATCTGCAAACTCTCAACTGCTTGTATCTATTCTTGCTCACTCACACTTTATCTACATACTTTTTAATTCTTGTTGTCTTTAAGTGACCTTTTCATTGCTGTAGTAGGTTTTTTGTACTCTCAGTGTGATGTGATCTTAGGATCATATTTCTATGAAGCATTCAGTGGTTGGCTCCTTCTTTTGACAATTTAACCTGATTATGTTTCAACAAACAGTGCCAATGTACCTGAAGTGTCATTGTTATACATTTAGAGGGATGTATGTAAAGATACAGAGTTTACACGTGTCTCCTTTTCAGCTAAACTCCCAGATAGGGAAACTGATTTAGGTGTTATTGGAGGTACATGGGCATTTAAGCAAACATGAATCGTCTTAGAGTAATTGTGCTTGGTAGTGGGTTTCCAGATAAGAGTGAAAAGAGGATAAACTGGCTTGTGCTCAAAGAAAAACCTGATTAATATGAAACTGAATAACATTATGGACATAAAACCAGTAAAAGCAAAAGGAGAACTTGAGAAGGTAGGGGATTCATTGGGAGGTGAGGGTTTCTTGGGGTGGGTTATAATGCCCTCAATGTAAACTTTAATGCATCAGTGGCAGATGTTGCGCTGGCACGGTTGGTGCAGGAAGGAGTTGCGGGTGTTGGTCGCACGACGTTGCACCTGTTCACGCACACGGTTTTGGCGCTGCATGCGGTTGCGTGCCAGGTGGCGACGCTCAGTGCGGGCTTTGGCCCTCTGGACCCTGGAGACCTGGGTGACTTTAGCCAGGGCACCTGCCTGTGCAGCTGATCCTCGGGTCACCCGTGTGGGCATGCTGCTCCTGGTCATTACGGGTGCTGCTGATTCAGACATCCTGCTGGAACAGTGCAGATAGGAGGATGAATAGAAAGCGTTTGAGTGAGAAGCAAATGGTCAGAATGGAGTGAAAATGAAATGAGAAGATAAGAAGATGGAAGACAAAATTAGGACAGTGTCCAAGTTTTTCATATTCAGCATGATTTTTATTCGGTGTAAGTCAGGGGTGTCCGGTCCTGCTCCTGGAGAGCCAATGTCCTGCAAAGTTTATCTCTAGTTCGCTCCAACACACCTTGATTAGCTGGTTCAGGTGTGTTTAACTGGGGATGGAGATCAACTCTGCAAGAGGCCCATGAGGACCAGGACACCCCTGGTGTAAGTGCTGACATATCCTACAACAGGGGTGTCCAAACCTGTTCCTGGAAAGCCAATGTTCTGCAGAGTTTAGCTCCAACTTGCCTCAACACACTTACCTGGAAATTTCTAGTATGCCTAGTAAGACCTTGATTAGCTGGTTCAGGTGTGTTTAATTAGGGTTGGAGATAAACTCTGCAGGACAGTGGCCCTCCAGGAGCAGGATTGGACACCCCTGGTGTAAGTGCTGACATATCCTACAACAGGAGTGTCCAAACCTGTTCCTGGAAGGCCGGTGTCCTGCAGAGTTTAACTCTGAATAAACAGACGATATCGTTCGCTGGTGTGGACGCTAATATCATTATCTTTATAGTTATTGTTCTTGGTGTGAACGGGGCTTAAAGATCTTGATTAGTTGGTTCAGGGTGTGTTTTTAATTAGGGTTGATAAACTCTGCAGGACAGTGGCCCTCTAGGAACTGATTTGGACACCCCTGTCTTACAATATTAATTACATACAAATGTTGAATGCATTGGTTTATAGATGAACAACAATGGTCATTAACAGCCAATTTAAGAGGTCAGTTTCTTCAGTTAGGAATGTCTGATCTTCATGATATAGAGAATATTATTGCATGGTACATTTAAGAGGCAGTGTACCAAATTTTGTAAAAAATCATCCACCAGGTGGTACTATAATATGTAACAATAATTCCTTACATTTATATAGCGCTTTTCTGGGCACTCAAAGCGCTTTACATTATGAGAGGGGATCTCCTCATCCGCCACCAGTGTGCAGCATCCACCTGGATGATGCGACGGCAGGCATATTGCGCCAGAACGCCCACCACACACCAGCTTATTGGTGAAGAGGAGACAAAGTGATGAAGCCAATCAGAATATGGGGATGGTTAGGAGGCCATGATGATGGACAGAGGCCAATGGGTGAATTTGGCCAGTATGCCGGGGTTACAGCCCTACTATTTTTCAAAGGACATCCTGGGATTTTTAATGACTACAGAGAGTCAGGACCTCGGTTTAACGTCTCATCCGAAAGACAGTAATATTATTATTATTATTATTATTACTATAATATGTGAATTTCTTATAGGCTACGTCCAAAAGCTTAGGCAGCTGACTTGCTGCCCTATCAGGCAATGAATATGCAGACAGCATTTGCACATGAAAGTACCTCCCATAACTGACTTTGAACGGGCTTCTAAGGCAGCTTAATAGTTTAATGATTTACAACATATAGATCGAAAGAACTCTGGTGATAACTAAGCGGATATTTAATTACGGTAGTACAAATTCCTTGTTAGAAATGACATCAAAAGTGGGAAAAGTTGGTCAAAAACATACATTTAAACACAAACTGACCACCAACTACATCTTTCAGGCACCATATTTATTTGTTAGCTCAACTGTCACGGAATTGAATGCACAGAATTGTGGGATATCATAGGCAGTGATACATCTGTGCTGCCTTCAGAAAACGATCACAGGAAGGTATCACAGCAGACAGGATTTGACATGATCATTGGATTCGGACATGCCTTGTTGCCTTCCTATCTCCGTATGCTGCCTGCAGAGGTCGTGTTTTTCAGCTTTCGGCGCTGCTGTGTTCAGTCGACGTTAAAGGATGGCTCCGCTCAATTTGTGTTTTTATATACTCTTTTACGTATTTTTACTTTCTCTTTTTACACGATTAACGTCTGCACTATTTATCTATGACAAAAGAACACTTTTGGACATCGGACACCGCTGCACTAACCTGCTTCAGAACACTTTACCCACGGATCCAGCGTGGCCGTTGGAGATTCTTCGGAACGCCGAGTTCAACAAAGGCCACCCAAATAATCCCAGAAGGCGAAAGAAACACCGCGGACGACGCGCTGGAATTCGTGACAGACTGAGAAACAAAGCTCACAGCCCCCCTCTCCCCAGTATTCTGCTCGCAAATGTCCAATCCTTGGAAAATAAGATGGACGATCTTAGAGCCAGGATTAGTTTCCAACGTGACATTAGAGACTGTAACATCCTTTGTTTGTCTGAAACATGGCTCACTCCCTCGATCACGGACACCGCTGTAACACCGTCTGATAACTTTGCTGTTTTACGGATGGACAGAACAGCTGAGGCCGAAAAAATCAAGGGGGTGGAGTGTGTTTCATGATTAACAAGAAATGGTGCGACCCAGGAATATCTCCATTCTGTCGCGTTCCTGCTCGCCTCATCTGGAACATCTATCCATTATCTGCCGCCCATTCTATTTACCCCGCGAGTTCTCCGCGGTCATCGCTACTGCCGTTTACATTCCACCTTAGGCAGACACGAGCTTGGCTTTGTCCAAACTCCACGAGGAGCTAAGCGGCTACATCAACAAACACCCTGACGCTGCCTCTATCATCGCTGGGGACTTTAACAAAGCCAACCTCAGGAAAGTAATGCCGAACTTCCATCAGCATGTATCCTGTCCAACCAGAGGACCGAATACACTGGATCATTGCTACACTCAGTTCAAGAATGCCTATAAAGCTCGTTCCCAGCCAGCCTTCGGTAAGTCTGATCACGCGGCCATTTTCCTCACACCGGAATATAAACAAAGGATCGTTCAGGAATCCCCGGGGGTGAGGGAAGTGACGCGCTGGTCCTCCCATTCTGAAGCTATGCTGCAGGCGTCTCTTGATGACGTCGACTGGGACATGTTCCGGGCGAGTTCAGCTGACGTCAGCGAGTTCACGGATGTAGCACTAAGCTTTGTTTACATGCTAACCGAACAAGCCACTGAAACGGTAACAATAAGGACATTCTCTAATCAGAAACCGTGGGTGGACAGAACGGTGCGGGCTGCGGTTAACCAACGCACTGCCGCATACAACGCCGGTCTTCTGTCAGGAAACATGAGCGATTACAAATCATCATGTTATGCTCTCCGACGGGCAGTTAGAGCTGCTAAACTCCGATACAGAGAGAGAATTGAGTCACACTTTCAGCTCAATGACTCTCGACGCATGTGGCAGGGACTGAAGACCATCTGTTCCTCTGGAAATAACTCCTCTGCCGAGGTGAGTGCAGATCCATTGCTGGCCGAAGAGCTAAACATCTTCTACGGCCGCTTCGATCGCAACGGCGGTGCGACTCTGCCGATCAACGCGTCAGGAAGCAGCAGACAGAGCAGCGATGTTGATCGTGTTATCACCGTGACGGAGGACGAGGTCCGGAGAGAATTAAGGAGAGTAAACATCAGAAAAGCCGCCGGACCTGATGGGATTACTGGTCGCGTTCTGAGATCGTGTGCCGATCAGCTTGCTGGTTTGTTTACTTCCATCTTTAACGAGTCCCTTGCTACCTCTGTGATTCCCACCTCATTCAAGAAATCTGTCATCATCCCTGTGCCTAAGAACAGTAAACCCTCTTGCCTGAATGACTATCGTCCAGTTGCCCTCACATCAACAGTCATGAAGGTTTTTGAGAGACTTTTAAAGAAACACATATGCTCCTCCATCCCTGCTACCTTGGACCCTCTTCAGTTTGCCTATCGCCCAAATAGGTCTACTGATGATGCCATCTCTCAGGTACTGCACTCTTCCCTCACTCATATTGACAGCAAAAATGGCAACTATGTCAGACTGTTATTCATTGACTATAGCTCAGCTTTCAACACTATAGTCCCCTCCAAGCTAGCTGTCAAACTCTCAGACCTCGGCTTAAACACTCCACTCTGTGACTGGATCCAGGACTTCCTCACCGGCAGACCACAAGTGGTGAAAATGGGCCAGTTCACCTCCAACTCCATCACCCTGAACGTAGGAGCCCCGCAGGGCTGCGTTCTGAGTCCCCTGCTCTACTCTCTCTACACACACGACTGTGTGTCCTCTCACAGCTCCACTTCTATTGTCAAATTTGCTGATGATACTGTGGTTCTGGGCCTCATTTCCAACAATGATGAGACCGCATACTTGGGTGAGGTAGAGAGACTAACATCATGGTGCCAGGACAACTGT
Organism: Schizothorax lantsangensis; assembly: GCA_027422415.1. Lineage (NCBI taxonomy): Eukaryota > Metazoa > Chordata > Actinopteri > Cypriniformes > Cyprinidae > Schizothorax > Schizothorax lantsangensis. The sequence goes on from CM049862.1 coordinate 3,518,338, forward strand.
CTCTCTCTGAACGTGAGCAAAACTAAAGAGCTGATTGTAGACTTCAGGAAGAGACAGCAGCGGCCCTACACTCCTCTTATGATCAGTGGGACCCCTGTGGAGAGAGTAAGCAGCTTCAAGTACCTCGGTGTAAACATCTCCGAGGACCTGACTTGGACTGCACACATTCAAACACAGGTCAAGAAAGCCAGGCAAAGACTGTACCATCTGCGACAGCTGAGGAAATTCAGGGTCTCACCAGCAATCCTGAAAACTTTCTATTCAGGGGCCATAGAAAGTGTATTGACTCAGTGCATCTCAGTGTGGTATAGTAACGCCACAAATCAGGACTGCAAGGCCCTGCAGAGAGTTGTGCGCTTAGCTGAGCGCATCTCTGGGTCTGCCCTCCCCTCTCTGCAGGACATCTACCTCAAACGCTGCAGAAGCAGAGCTGCAAAAATAATCAAGGACTCATATCACCCCGGAAACCGTCTTTTCATCACACTTCCTTCGGGCAAGCGCTTCAGAAGTGTGATGGCAAAAACTGAGAGACTGAGAAGGAGCTTCTACCCTCAGATCATCAGGCTCCTAAACTCAGTCTCATAAACATCTACAGGACTCATTTAATTAACTGCGACACCCATCATTCTCCATCATCCGCATTGCTGCTAGGTGTACATACCCGGTACAACCTGTTTGCACATTCATCTTGCACATCCCTGGTTATATTAATATTTATTAAACCCTCAGTTGACTGTATTGCACATTTTAGTTCATTGCACATTTTACTCCTTATTTTATTTCTTGTTTGTACTATTATTATTATTATTATTACTTTTATTTTTATCTTATTCCTACCTATATTTATAGACATGCTCCTGTGTTATGTATAATCTTTTATTTTTTATTTTTATTTTTTGCACTGTCCATTGAGCGGACCCGTCCTGATCTACATTTCACTACTGATTATACCCTGTATGATTGTGTATGTGACAAATAAACAAGAACCTTGAACCTTGAACCTTGAACCAGAGGTCGTGCTTTCCAGCTTTCGGACATAGCCATATTATGTACTAACTAGGCCAGGTCTAGACAACTCTGCCCTTGAGATCCACTTTCCTGCAGAGTTTAGCTACAACCTTGATCAAACTCACCTACCTGTAGCTTTCTAGTAATCCTGAAGACCTTGATTAGCTTGTTCAGGTGTGTTCGATTAAGGTTGGAGCAAAACTCATAAGCTGCATTTCCATTACCCTTCAAATTGCGAATTGAAAATACGCCTAAAGGAAACACGTCAATTTTGCAAAAACTCCCATATATCGCAAAAAAGGTTTTTACGCTCACATGAGGTGGTTTTTCAGGCAATTCGAAAAAGGATTATTTTGCAAAATTGCAATGGAAACAGTTATTGCGCATTTAAAGGTCACCTGGCGTACATAAAAGTCACATGATCATTCTTTAATGTACTGTGACCTCAAAGAAACACCTCATACGTGGCCGCTCTCAAGTATAAGGGGCTTTTCTTGTCATTAATGCTTGGATAACACTGCATTACGGCTCCAACACGGCCACCGGAGCTAATCGTGGCCACTCTAGTCAATGATTATGTTTATACCAGCTGCACCGCGGCACGTTTCAGAAGCATCCCAAAAGCGTCTCTCTGCGCTCCTTCTCTAAAAATACATGCCTACATCTCCTTCGATTAAAAATAATGGCTAGTGTGTTGGCTGCAATATACGTAAACCTACCATCATCTGTCACCATGACTTATTGCTAGAGGAAAAAAATTACGTTTTAGTCGCATAACATGGAAACGGTGGAAACGCCATCATTTTGCAGTGTTTTTTTTATCTACATTTATAAAATATCGCAAAGGTTTTGCGCAAATCTGTAATGAAGCGCACCTATTGAACCCCTGAACTAGGCGCAACAAAATGTCAACACCAGCAAGCAATAAATCAAGATGTGTTAATCCAGGGGTGTCCAAACTTGGTCCTGGAGGGCCACTTTCCTTCAAAGTTAACCTTCTGCTTGCCTCAACACACCTGCCTGCAAGTTTCCAATTTGCCCAGTAAGACCTTGATTAGCTGGTTCAGGTGTGTTTAATTGGGATTGGAGCTAAAATTTGCAGGGCATCGGCCCTCCAGGAACAGGATTGGACACCCCTGCATTAGTCCTTCCATGTTTTTGTCCTAACCAACTGTGATGACAGTTTGTCAGTCACCTGGTTTACATTTGTTTTGCTCAACAAACACAAACCAAGTGAAATCTCACTGCAGAAAAGAATGCAAACAGCGGAAGTGAAATTTACCTGACACTGCCAGCCAGGCTGGTGGTGCTCTCTTCCACCGCAGGGAGAGGGCCAGGGGAGACGTACACGGACATGCTGGGGTGCTCGATGAGGAGGTCCTCCATGGGGCTGGCCTCCGCCGAGGCTCCCTCTGCAGTAAAACAGGGGGGAGGGGTGACAAACCAGCTCTCATCCATGCTGCAGGAACACGATCCCCACTCGCTTAACAACACATTCACTTCTACTGACTCAAGGTGAGAGAAGGAGGCGGGATCAGGAGGAGAGCAGATGGAAGGGGAGGAAGTATGTGCCGCCTGTATCCTGCCTGCTCTAGTCCTGCGGTTTCTGCAGGTAGGAGGAGAGGGGCCGCATATCTGAGATGCATGACATTCACTGCGGGGACGGGCGCATGCTACTGAAGCTGCCTCTGGCCCATCCTCACCTTCAGTGAAGTAGGAAGTGATAGAAGACAGAACAGGGTGTATTTCCAGAATATGAAAGGTTTGATTGAAGCCATGCGAGTGGGGGATGCCAGTACCATGAGCACACATACCAATAAAAGGAATTCATTCAAATATGGACAAATGAGAAGGGATACAGAAACAACAGAAAAAACATAGAAAATACTACCATTAGTTTTTTATAACCCTTTTTAAATTATCATGATCTACTCACCATGTACTACTTTGTACTACTAAGTCCCAAAAACTTGGTTCCAAAACCTAGTGAGATGCCTACTTGTGCAGCATTTCAAATGGGAATTGTGTCATTTCTAGTAATAGTCTGAACAGCCCAATGGGACACAGTATAACCACACTTACTCAACCATTGGCAACAGTTGTGAGGGAAATAATGGCTAAAAAAGGAGATTGGCACAGAAATACACACTTCAGAGCCCAGTTAATTAAAACCAGATTATTATTTCAGATAGTTGTGCTGAGTTTTCCTAACTTGCTTAGAGAAACTTACTGCAGTCGAATATGTCTACAAGCCATGCTATATAGTATGCAAACACAGCACTCCAAAGGAGTAGTATGCAGTAATATTTAAAAGAAATGGTGGTGAGAAGTACCTGGATGACCGTTACTTCTATCGAGGTTCTCGAATGGGTTGCGAGTTGCGAACGGCACCCTGATGCTGGGTCACATGACAGTGACATCATGGTGGATGTACTATTTCTGAATTTTATTCATACTACTCATATTTATATTACATAGAACTAGTGCTATCAAATGATTAATCGCAATTAATCGCATCCAAAATAAAAGTTTTTGTTTACATAATACATGTATGTATACTGTGTATATTTATTATGTATATATAAATACACACTCATACACTA